>JAHXMU010000479.1:325523-365653 GCA_019455685.1 Philornis downsi | reverse complement strand
CTACTACTACTACTACTACTACTACTACTACTACTACTACTACTACTCTAAATTACTATAGCTGACTAATTACAAATTACGGTAATGTGCTCCGTTCATCATTCTGAGACCCTATTTTGTCAAAGGGTCACCATGTATCAAATTCGACTAATTTTAGTGAAACCAAGAATATGTTAGGTTAGGTTACGTTAGGTCAGTGTGGCAATCCGAATAGACAGACTCATTAAGACTGTATAGTCAATTGTGATACCACGGAAACTACAGATATGGATGTCCCTAATTCCTCCGTTGAACCATCCTGAGCGCCTCAAGAAGCTCTTAAGTCGGACAATATTTATATCGTCCAGATCTCTTAGGTCCCTAAAGAAATAAGAGTCCACTGTTGATCCCCGCCTGTTCGACAGGGCGGGGTAATTGCATAGAAAATGTTCTATTGCCTCCTCTTCCTCTTCATCCCCACAGTTCCTGCAGGAGCCACTAGTCGTAACCTTCAGTCTCACTGCATGTCTTCCAATCAGACAGTGTCCTGTCATGACGGATACAAGCAATGAGACGTCAGGCCTTGATCGCGACAGCAGTGTATGTGAACGCTTCAGATCTAGACGAGGCCACATCTGTCTGAATTGATTACAGCCTCGGACAGACGCCTACCTACCATTTGTTGCCAAATATGCTTTATCTCGCAGTAGGAGCTTCCAAGTGGCTAGAGGCATACCCATGAACTCCAACTCGTCTGGAGTCCGTAACGGTTGTCCCTAGTCTTGCCAGCTCGTCCGTTCTGCGGTTCCCTGATATGTCACTCTGGCCCGGCAACCACATAAGATCAATGTTGAAATGCTGAGCCATCTCGTTAAGAAATCTGCTTCATTTCAGGGCTGAAATAATATGTTGGTCAAATCGGTCATTTAAATGGGACGCACCAGAATGGCTGTATTTAATCGGTCGATGTTTGTAAATTTTACCACGAATTGTGAAATAATGGAACGGATAAAAATTTGTGTTGCTGCAAGTTTCGAATGACTATAAATTGGCTAGTTTGTATCGGAAGTATCTGAAGGGGCGGGCAGATATGGCTGTTAAATGGTTAACAGGCAAAACAAGAGACTTCACCAAAAGAGTTCATGATCAACGGATGTTTTTGAGTCCAGTGGTGTAATTGTACTTGTTGTACTAATGCAGACCGCCTTCCGTTGAAGCAAATAATCAATGACAATTTCTTCACGGAGTTTCTGCAGAGGTTTCATAGGGCCCCAAAACACATGGCTGTATTCAGATACTTTCAAGCCTAAAGAATTTCTCAGAGAACACAGATTTCCTAATGGTGAACGGTTAATAAACGTTACAGCGGAGTATTTGGATAATTTGAATAAATTACATAATTCGGTCGGTTTGAAGAAATTAGAAAATCGTGGGATTAAACGTAGGGCGCTGAAAGGAAACTAACCATGTTGAGTAATAAAAATGAACTAATATATATATATATAATATCCCTGCTTCCCAGTAAAAAAGAGCGTACAGAAAAATTAAAAAGATCCACTGATCGTGATCTAGAAGTGGTGAAAAAGTGTTGTAGGAAGGAGTGCTGTTTTTTTTTGACACCTTTTTACTGCTTTTTCACCAGATTCTTTATAGCAATGAAATTTCTTTAGATTATTCTTATGACAAATTTCTTCTTTTCTAATCAAAATTCACATAACCAATTAATTTAAGCTACTGATGAAGAACAATTTTAAACACATATTAATTTTAAATTTTTTGGAAATATACTAAAAATGTTTAATATTCGAACAATAACTGTTGGTTGAAATGCTTTTATTTCATCGGTCCCTGTGGTGCTAATAAAAAGAGCTTTCCAAGAAGTAGAAATGTGATTTGAAATGACTTTCACTTTTTTTTGCTGGATTCTTTACAAATTTTTTAATCCGCCCTCATATAACGTTGCACCATATTCCTCAAAATTAGGAAATTGAGACAAATCCCATCTTCTACTTAAAAAATTGACAGTCCTATAGCGTATGTATTATATTTTCCTTCAGAAAAGTTGCGCTTGGGCGTCCATACATTGAGTAAGGGTGACGACGTGATATGGAAATAAATGTAAAAGAATTTACATACAAATTTCTTATTGTTGTGAGAAAATAGCTTATATACGAACAAATTTTATGCACAAGAATGTAAGCCACTTGAATATTTCGAAAATTCATGCCAATTTGACATTGGTCGATAAAATACATTAGATTGTAGGACACAATTTTTCGTATGGTTTTCGTCGACATGTTCTTTTCTTCATGAGCATAATAATTTTCTGGTGACATTCAATTGCACAATATGGGGCATTACATGACAAGAAGAAGATTGCTAAAACTTATCAGCAAATGGACGAAATGATTGGATTAAAGACTGTAGGGTGAGGAGATAGAATTGTAAGGAAAAAGAAGCTAAAAGTTCTGCCGGAAGCTTTGTAACGATGGTTGCCATGGAGATAAAAGATGAAAGTAATATCACAAGTCGACTTACAGGAAACTACGTGGCGATGAATGTTCCTTCGCCATTGGCCAAAAACTCATTAAGTAATAATTTGTACGAGTATACAATGCAAATAAGTAGTATTTTTTTGAAAGACTATAACATGGTTTAAAAGTCATAAAATAAGTTTGCAGTTTCAACTGCGGACAACAATACAAAAGATAATATCAGTAATTCTAAGTTGGGATAACAAATGGAAGAAGATGTGTTTCTATAACAATACAAAGCTTCATTTACAAAAATTATTTATGATTGAAATTATTTTGTTATTGAATATGTTTGTGCAACTGAAGGGAAGTTGTAAGGAAAGTTTTGTAAGGAAAGTTGTGTTATTTAGTAATTTTGAAGTAATTTGCTACTGTTTTAAAAATAAGCAAAATTCAAGAAAAACATAGCAAAATTCCCAAAATTCTTTCTTTTTTGGCAGCTTTCTAATTTCTTTTTCAACATTCTAATAGGAGCGTCCTTGTGAATGGTATGAAATTTCAACAAAAAAGTATCAACAAGCTAACTTGGATTTCATACGCTTAGGATACAAGAAACGAGACTGATTTGTAATAAGCCAGATCAGAAATTTCAGTCAGCATGAGCGTTCTTTTGTGCCAGTGCAAAAGTTAGAGTATGCCCAGGGTTAATTTCTGAGTTCATATCAAGAAATATTCTGAATTAAAGTACAATATAAAAGAAGCAATGTTAAAACTTTCTGAAGTTCTCCGTTAATAGATCGAGAAGAAAAACTGTATGTGACATCTCAAGGAACGTGGCAAAGTAGTCATTTTTCTTTCTCTGAAGTAAGAATGCCTGATTCGTGCTGAATTATAATACATTTAGTGAATCTAGGAAAATAGAGGCTAAATTTGTTGTGAGAGTTATGAAAGAAGGTGTGAGCAGCCGATTCTGTTTTTTTTTTAATTTTTGCTGGTGGCGATGCCCCGCATTTTCATTTTCAGAACTTGGTTCAGCAAACAAATGGCATATGACAAATTTGACCGAATTCGGTATTCTTTCAAAAATGTATCATTCATTTGGATGGAAAGGGTGTGGTTACCTGGTCAAAGTTTCACGGAGAATTACCAGTCATTCATGCCATGATCAAGAATCTGAGCTACGTCAGGCGATTAATTAAAAATTACAGAGAAAAAATTGAATTCCGGAGAATTTGACAGTTTGAATGAGATATAAAGAAGGGGTATGATAGTGCACTCTGTTTTCATTTTAAGAGTCTGTTTTAGTAAGCACTCAACTTGTACACAAATTTGATGAAATTTAAAGTAATTAAATGAAAGATATGAACAAAGAAATATGTGAGTTAAATCAGTTCTTTCTGTAGGTGGTACCAGAATAGCATCGATATATTTTTCCAATTCTGCCAAAAATTGTTAACCAAAATAATGAACAACAAATTAAATTACTGCAGTTTGCAACTGAGGAGTAGCGTGGAAGAAGTTGAATTTAGAAAACTCGGCGACTTGTATTGCGAAATATTTTCTTGCTTTAAGAGGAAGAGGAGAGGAAGAGAAGATTAAGAGGATTCACAAAGATTTATGACGGTTATCATGTCTACCGGTCAAACAGACAGACATCGCACAGAAATCACAAAAAAACTTTGGTTAAAAGACATTTGGTAATTTAAACGTTTTCTCCTGGGTGTTATATTTATGATATATACTTTCGTCCTTTCAGGAAAATGTAAAAAACATGTTTCTTGGCGTGCATCTTAAAGTTATCTAGCTACAAGGGCGGTCCCTAAACTAGTCGACCTAACAAAGAAGGCACAAAGAAGTTGAGCTCGATATACTTTTTTCCAGCGACATTCAATAGCTTCTATATTCTGCTTATAGTACGAACCGTCGAACTCCATACATTAACCATCAACCGTAGATTACACCTCTTCGTTGTTGATAAATCTGTTACTACCGAGCCATTTTTTCAAGTTTGGAAATAGAATATAGTTCGAGGGAGCTAAATCTGGTGAATAAGGTGCGTGATGAAACAAATCGAACTTAAATTCATTTAGTTTGGTCATTGGAATGGTGAATGCGTGAACTGGAACATTGTCTTGATGCACCAACGCTTTCTTTTCCGCCAAAACCTGCCTTTTTCTATAATTTCATCATCTAAGCGATGCAATAGCATAATATTCGCCCTTGATGGTTTTTCCTTTCTGAAGATAATCAATAAAAATAATTCCAAGTGCATCCCAAAAAACCACATGCCATGACCTTGCCTGCAGATGGAAACGTCTTAGTCTTCTTTAGACACGATTCTTACATTCCAGTTTACTGCTTTGACTGTTCCTTTGTCAGAAGACGAAGTCTTTAGACACGATTCTTACATTCCAGTTTGCTCCTTTGACTGTTCCTTTGTCTCAGGTGTGGAGCGGTGGCCCCAAGTCTCATCCACGATTATAAATCGGCGCAAAAATTCGGCTTTATTGCGGGAAACATCGCCAAACACTCTACTAAAATATCTTCACGACGCTGTTTTTGCAACAAAAAGTAATAAATATTTATTTATGTATATATTTGAAGACAGCAGGTGGATTCTTTTGTAAATTATTCACAATGCCGGATTGTGCTCTTCGCTTTTGGCTCTTGGTCTGTCTCTCTGCCTTATTCTATACCAGAGCACTTGCCGAATCCAAGTGAGCGAAGGCATCACTATATGCCATCGACTTAAAGACTTACGTTATATGTAAAACACATATGTATCCTTTTGCCTTAGTTATTTTAGTTATGTAACGCGAACATGTCGAATATTTTAATAATTTATTAAAGAGGGTAAAAGATATTTCATATTTGGTATACACTTATTCATTGAAACAATTGCTGTTGTTTTATTGCCGCTGCATATTCCATAAATTTTATAGCTCATCTATGATTTGATGTGAGTTCCCAGCTGAAATGGCCGGATACAACAAAAAAAATTTTGAATAAATATCGTTAAGACAAACGAAATGAACGAAATATATTTATTTTGCAAATATAAATATTTTTTGCAGCTGCAATGTGATCTACATATTCACATCGCTCGGCGGTTTATTATTTTCGACTTTATTGCGTGACTTTGAATGGGTCGTTGTAGAAGATACATTCAGTATAGAAGTTCTTTTTCAAGCTTCCATTCAGCTAATACTGAGTTCAATTGAGAATGCAAACTTCCGTTGATGTACTCCTCCGGAATGAAAGTGAAATACAACAAACTTTTACGTAACACAGTAGTATGGGATGGAAGTCGAGAATAGAATTCTTCTATTCATTTAACACCAAGCATCAACTATTTTCACTTAAAGTTTCGGTGTATGTATGTAGAAACTTTCGTACAAATGTCCTTTTAAGACATTTTTATTTTCCTTGAACTTTTGAATTGTTGAAAGGTGGTCTTTATTGTCTTTGAAACATAACAAAGGCGTTTCCAGTACAATTACGATTGCCTATTTAAAAAAATAAGCCCTCTGAGCAAAAATGTTTATTTAGATAATTGATAATTGTGATAATTGTGAGAGAAAATGGAAACAAAAACCATAACCAATACATTCGGCAAAATCCAAAATACTTATTAAGCAGTTCATTTAGCAGAAAATTGATTATTATTAGTTTATCGTCATGAATTGCACATGGGCCACATTAATCCACTTATTCTGACATTTCCCCTTCCCCTTCGATTTTTCGAAATGAGATATTACCTTATTAATTTCTACATTTTGTGCTTGTTATACGAAATACCCGATATAATTCAACATATTTTTTTTTCTTCATATCTTTAATATAAATGTACCAAATCAATCAAATTTGATCCACATCAAGCTTTTTGGTTTCGAAAGTAAAGTTAAATAAAACACAAATAAGGCTATGGTTTCTATGAAACTTTTGTTTCATTACAATGCTTGGATTTTGCATTATGTATTAAATACAATGTCATTTAAATGACCATGTCTGGATTCGTTGCAGCAGTGTATCCTTTTGAGGTAGTTTCGACCACTTTTTCGCATATTTCGGGCGGTATCTTTACGATAACTTGACGAATCTTGGTTTTAAAATACTCTAACGTTTGAGGATTATCCTCGTGAAAATGGTATTTGATGTAGCCCCACAACAAAAAAGTTTAACGGCGTCAAATCGCATGATCTTGGTGGGCAATTGACGTCAGCGAAAGATAAAATTACGCTTTCTGGAAACTTCACGTGCAATTAAGCCAAAATTGGTCTTGTTGTGGGGCTCGTGGCATCGTCTTGTTGAAACCACATAACGCCCAATTCATAATCTTCAATGGCAGGCCTAAGAAGTTGGTTATCATACGTTCATAGCGCTCTGAATTGAAATTAGGATTATCCGTCACACTTTCACTAATTAAAGCGATATTTCCGGCAGTGCGTACATTACGATAATACACAGTCCTGGTCACATATATATTGTTGCCAGTCTCTCAAAATTTGTTTATAACCTTGCCAATTCCTTGCGCAGTAGGTCGATTCTGAAGACCATAATTACCCCGTAATACACGAAAGGTGCCCACGTTTGAATCACCACTTTTGTAGTTAGTTTTAACTATATTTACGCTGTCTTCGGTTGTTAAACGATCCATATTCGTAAATGGCAAACCTTTGACTAAATAAACAGCACTTCATGTGGCAGTTATTTAACAGCTGACGGCCTTGCTAGACCAGCAGTTTAGAAACCTCTAAATAGATAAGCTCTTATAAATCAGGAAATAAAAATGGGCGTCCCTTCAATACGAATTGTCTGGATTACCGAATTTGAGTCTTTCAATCGTTATTTCCAATTGGTGTATTTTAGTCGCATAAAATGTCGTCCATTATATTGCTGTGTAATGCTTGACAGCCACAAATAACAGATCTATCTCAAATATGTTTGTAATTTTATGTACTTAGTCGTTTGCACTAAACCAAGTCAAATCAATCATACAACGAGCGTATTAAAACCAAAATCCTGGGATTCTTCCCGTTTCCATTCATACGGCGACCCTACTAGTTTTTACATAACGATGTAAAAAGGCATCGTCGTGCTGGTGCTGCTTGCTTGTTCGAAAAATGTCTTCCTGATGTCACCTATGATTTCTCTTGGATATTTTCTACCCACACTGTATTGTTTACCACTCTTTATCTGAGCATTATCAAATTAAGTGGTTGTTCTAACCGATTCCTGATTGTTCAAGTTCAGAGAATAAAAGGAAAAAAGTATTCTATTCAAAATTCTAATTCTGGTGTCTTTTTCTTTCTTTTATTTCTTTTTCCTAATTGGTGAACAATTTCTGGGAGAAATATTGCGCTTTCTAAGTCAATATTTCTGTCTTAGCTTTGTAACACTTTCGCTCATTCTCAGGAAACCTCAAAAATAGCAATTTGGCGTTTTCAGGGCGCTTGACCAGAGCTTTCAGAGCGTGGTCTAAGAATGATACTAGCCTTTGTTGCAGCTCCAACTGAAACAAAATGGTCAATTTAACGAAATTCAAACTTCATTTGTAATTTAAAAGTGGAAGGCTTCATTAAATTATAAATTTGTTTCTTTTAACACGAGCTCTTATGACGCTCCTATAAGTTTGTACCAATACTAGCACTAAGGAAATCCAACAAAGTCCAAATAAAATCACATTGAAAAAAGGTAATTTAAGTAACTGATTAGATCATAATTTTGGTAGTAGTTATACCTTCACCCTGAGGCATGTAGGTGTATAAAAATGTAACACCCACAAAGAATCGTTTAAAGTACCAAATATTTTTTGGCGAAATGCGTTACATTTCTTTTTATTTTCAGAATGATGTCCGTCTGTATGGCTGACTGGCTGGCGGACACGACAACTGCTGTAAGTCTTCGTGGAACTTATTAAAGCTTAGTACAGCCTAATATTTTTTCCACATTGTAGCCGGCGATTGTAAGTGGGCTATGACGGCTCACCCTTTCTGGTACCTCTCATACAACCCGTCCATTGTATCACAATTCCACGTAAAATTAAAACAAAAAAAATTGACCGGTTAATCGCACCCCTTCTGGCATTTCCCACAAAAATGTTTGACCATCCGTAGCGCGATAGTCAGAACATGTGACTTTCGTTCGCAATTCAATCACGCGTATTGCGACCTGTCATTATTTGAGCGGCTGTCAAGTCAATGTGAGTGACGAACACTTTGAGCAGTCAAGTCATCGGCAATTCTGGTAAATGCTTCCCAAACTGTGTCTTTCGGTGTTAAATTGTAGGTCGCCTTGAGTGAGTCTAAAAATATAATGCGTGTAAGGTCAATGAATGTGAGAAGCACTCCTATGAGCAACTTATTCATGGTATGCAAAGGAATTTGTTTTTTTTTTTCATAACTGAAATCGTACTGGTACTGCCACGCCAACGATCGATGTCCCTACTACATTTTTCAAACGGAGCCACAATTTTGTTTTTTTTTTTTTTTTTTTTTTTTTTTTATTCTGCGTTAATTCAGGGTATTTTGTGCAGCAACACAAAAGGACGTTGGATGAAGACGTATTAAGTGAGCTCACCTGACTGAAGTTTCTGCTCTGTTTTATTGTATGAGAAGATCTAAGAGATCTCTTACATTCCATACATTTTTTTCCCACATTAGCCTTATCAGTCCAATAAAGGGACAAATAAATTTATTTTAAACGTTTATTTTTAAAAAATATTTAATACAAAATTTGTAATTTCTTTACCGGCTATACCTATGTTAAAAGTTTGTCCACAATAGCCTTATCAGTCCAATACGGGAATAAATAA
The DNA here is from genome assembly GCA_019455685.1 of Philornis downsi. Lineage (NCBI taxonomy): Eukaryota > Metazoa > Arthropoda > Insecta > Diptera > Muscidae > Philornis > Philornis downsi. The sequence goes on along the minus strand of JAHXMU010000479.1, from coordinate 356,386 downwards.
AGTTATTTTTTATCGTTTATTTTTATAAAATATTTAATACAAAATTTGTAATTTCTTTGCTGGCTATAATAAAAATGAATCTATTATATTTCCAACAAATTACTTTAGAACTCTTTATGTCAAGTTGTATAAGTGCGATCGGGTAACACTAGATGGCGTTAGAAAGCTAATATTTTATTGTCAATTAACTGCTCAGACAATGAGGTGAATCATTACTGTTTGAGTAAGCGTTAAATATTGAAAGCGAAGTATTGAAATATTGAAAGAAATTGAAAAAAATATGCCATATTTTACAGTTTTTCTGTTCATTTTGAAAGACGAACACATTTTTCCAGGTGTGGAAAAAATTGCCCACACCAAATTCCTGGTTCCTCCACAGAATTTTTGCCTTCACTACTATCTTTATGTCAAGTTGTATAAGTGCGATCTGGTAACACTAGATGGCATTAGAAAGCTAATATTTCGTAGTCAAATAACTGCTCAGACAATGAGGTGAATCATTACTGTTTGAGTAAGCGTTAAATAATGAAGGCGAAATATTGAAATATTGAAAGAAATTGAAAAAATATGCCATATTTTACAGGGTTTCCGCTCGTTTTGAAAGACGAACACATTTTTCCAGGTGTGGAAAAATTTGCCCACACCAAATTCCTGGTTCCTCCACATAATTTTTGTTGTCACTACTATCTACGGAACAAGTGTGGTAATAGATAAGTTTTGCGGAAATAAATCCCTTAAAATAATTTCTAAAATAAGCATTTTTTTCTAAACTTCTGAATGTTATCAAGAGGCGTCTCCAAAAAATTGTACAAAAATTATAGTAGTAGGTGATGATGAAGTTTCTTCATACCAACACTTTCATCACAAATCCGATTTGCTGCTATTGAATTTTTAACTGAATGATTTGTCAGAGATAATTTAAAAGGAATTGATTTTTTTTTTTTTTTTTGCCTTAGGACACAATCACCAGGGATATAAGCTAACTTACAAAACATTAACATTAAAAGGAGGGAATTATCTTACTTCGGATAATGTTTTAATATTTCCTAAACATGAATCATGAAATAGGGTAATTTTACTATCTCGGATCTACGGTAAATAAATATTATTTTTACCATCAGTTTTCCTTTTTGCTAAACATACAACATTTGTTATTTTCACATAAATGTATACTGTACATATATTCGCCATTGGAATTTTTTTTGGAGCTGAGTTGCTACGGAAATTGCCATGCCCAAGACACCTTAACTCGAAACAGTAAGAAAGTTTTTAAGTTTTGTTTGCCTATGCCTTTGCCAAAAGTACACTTTTCTTTACTCTTCTACCAAGATATGAGCACAAAAATGCGCAAAGTTATTTTAGGTTTCATTAGTATTCATTTTTCAGTTAACTTACAATTCTCAATCTTCGGGCGTTTGTAAATCCTTTTTTATTTCTCAATTGAGGTTTAGTATAAGAGAGTAATTGTTTTAATTTTTGTTTTTACTATGGTGTCTAATTAAAATTCCCTACCGCACTAGAGATTAAATGAGGTTATACTAGGACAAAAATTATAAAAACGTGAGTTTGTGTGAAAGCAAACATCTGTGTTCAGACAGTAACAGCACCAATTAGCTAGAAATTCTACATCACACAAATTAAGAAATTCAATTTAGACTAACAAAATAATATAAAGAATTTCTTAAGAGGTTTAGAGACGAAAATGAATTAATTTTATCTATTTAAGTAGATGGAAATCTCTACAGACAGGCATAAGATAAACTAAAACTACATTATAGTGTTTTTAAAATTCGTTATTAGAAATACAACGATCAATGTTGTTACAAAGCTACTTAAATTGCTACATCAATTTAGTTGTAGACAACTTCGATGCCTAATTGATTAAGACGGTGAAAGCATTCAATTTGTGTAGCTAACAAAAAGATGCATTAAATCGTGTGAATAATAATAATTTTAAACAATCAATAGTAATGTCATAACTGAAGCAAAAAAAAAAAAAAAAAAAAAAAGAAAACAACTAAAACCTTTTGAATTGAATAACCGATGACACCGACAGTAGATTTACTACAAAACGTATGTTGTTGCAAGAATTTATGCGAGAAATTAATTATCCAGTTAGAAAAGTCATTAAAGTGTCAAAAAATAAATATTCCATTTTAAAATATGAGAAAGGAAGTTATAATACAACGGCTCTCCTACCAGGTCAAAAGTTTGAATGTTTTTTTAAATAAAATAGAGTAAAATGAAATGAAAAAGCTGTAATTTCCTCTGTTTTTTGTTGAAAAATGGCTTCCTCTTGTTGGATAATAGAAGAACTGTTGAACTTGTTTTTCACAATATAAAATAACCAAAAGAACCGAAAGCGCTGACGTTAAATACACAATTGAAGTTTAAGAAGGAAAATAGGAGTACGACGACTTTTACACCAAAACCGAAGACTTTGAAGGATTCATTAGAATAGAACAAAGCCTGGCGAAATGAAAAAAAAACACACACACACAAAATATGGGAAAGGAAGTTATAATACAACGGCTCTCCTACCAGGTCAAAAGTTTGAATGTTTTTTTTTTTTAATGAAACAGAGGATAATGAAATGAAAATGCTGTAATTTTCTCTGTTTTTTTTGTTGAAAAACGGCCTTCTCTTATTGGATAATAGAAGAAATGCTGGACTTGTTTTTTTTACAATATAGAACAGCCAAAAGAACCGGAAGCGCTGACGTTAAATACACAATTGAAGTTTAAGAAGGAAAATGGGAGTACGACGACTTTTACACCAAAACCGAAGACTTCGAGGGATTCATTTGAATAGAACAAAGCCTGGTGGAAATGAAAAAAAACACCCCACTGCGCTCGGAAAATTCTTCGGTCTTAGTGAATGTGTTTTTAAAATGAACTATTTGTAAAATTAGCTATTTGCTTAACTATTAGTGTATAGGGCTGTCATACTTACGGCTCCTAGGGGATCAAGTCCTAATGTTTTCCCACATTTTATAAATATGAAGCTTGCATATCCTCCATTTCGATCCACAGTATCAAGGACATTATAAATTCCGCAAGAGTTTCACATTCTCTTCTTATAAAATACCCGTTATTTTCAAATTTCGTGAGTTACGTATGTTCGATTTTCGCATTTTGTTTCTGTTTTGTTGGTACACATGTCTGTTATATACTCATTTGTTTGAATTGTCAGTTTGTTTTTGACAGATAAAAAGGTTAGTCGTGTTTTGTTGTGCTCTTCGATTTTTACTATTCGAAAAAATGGATCAAACAAACTGTATTAAGTTTTCTGTAAAAAATGAAATTAAATGTGCAAGGACATTTGAAAAGTTGACTATGGCGTTTGGCGAGTCTACTATGAGCAGAACACAAGTTCAATTGTGGTATAAACGGATTGAGGAAAGCCGATAAGATGTCAATGACGATGCTCGTCCTGGTCGCCAGAGCACGTCAACAACCGGTGAAAACATTGAAGCAGTGAAGAAAATGATTTTGGATAATTGTCGAATCACTATTAGAGAGGTTGCTGATGATGTTGGCATATCGTTCGGCTCATGCCAAGCAATTTTTACGAATGGTTTAGGCATGAAACGTGCGGCAGCGAAGATCGTTCCAAAATTGCTAAATTTTGAGCAAAAACAAAGTCGCATGGACATCGCGTTCCACATCAGGAGCTGTGGAACGTCGTCAACGACGATCCAGATTTCCTCAAAAAGGTCATAACTGGTGACGAATCATAGGTGTATGGCTATAACATTGAAACCAAATGGAAGCGTCCAGAAGAGTCAAGACCAAAAAAAGCACGTCCAGTTCGGTCAAATGTGAAGGGTTTGCTCACTGTGTTCTTCGATCGTAATGGCGTGGTGCATCATGAATTCTTGAAACAGAGTCGAACGGTCAATAAGGAATACTACCTTGAAGTTATGTGCCGTTTGCGCGAAGCAATTCGTCAGAAACGCACAGAATTGTGGAAAAACCAATCATGGATTTTGCGCGATGATAACGCACCAGCTCCCACATCGATGCTTGTGCGTAAGTTTTTGACCAAAAACAAAACCGCAATCAATCCGTATTCACCGGACTTGGTACCCGCTGACTTTTTCCTCTTCCCAAAACTGAGGACATCGATGAAAGGAAAGCGTATTGCTACGATTGAGGAGATAAAAGAAAAATCGAAACAGTAGCTGTTGACGATACCAAGAAGCGTGTTTCAGAAGTGCTTCGAGGATTGGAAAAAAACGCTGGCATAAATGTATTATATCTGAGGGGGATTACTTTGAAGGGGTCAAGATAGTTATTGATGAATAAATAAATATTTTTTGAAAAAATTGAAAATAACGGTTATTTTTTGATCACACCTCGTACAGACGTAGTCTTTACAATTTTTTTTTTGTTTTTAATAAAATACCCATTGAAATATACGTTCAACATTTTAAACATTCACCTGCACAGTGAAAGCGATAACATTCGAAAATGTATGAGTTGGGATTAAGTTTCCTTTCCACATCTTGTATCTATATCAATGTTGCGGTTAAACTGTAAATATTAATTTATCTCCATGCACTAGCATGAAGTCAAATATATCACTATAAATAGATAAATTTAATACAGAAACCAAATAACTTGACATGCGAAAGAAATTGTGGCACCTTTGTAATCAGCCCTTCAGTAACGTAAGTCTTCGACAACAGGCCTGTTTTTAAATTTCGAATAATTCGTTTTTCAATACGCCCTAACTCACCTTCAAACGCATTCAGCTTAAGTGATGTTGATTTATATATGATAACACACAATAAATAGCCTTTTTCACTCTCTCAGCAATTCCAATATTTTTTTTTTTTTTTTGGTTTTACACTGAGAAACAAAATATTTTTGCTTGGTGCCCGTGAATCGTCAATGAAGTTTTGTTAACTCTAGCATGATAATTTCAAACATATTTACCGTTCTTCTTGGTCTGCTCCAGATTCTTAGATATTACGCAAAGAGGATTAAAAGAGGGCCTATTATGGTACTTTGTATGTACTAATTTCTAATATTCCTGGTTAAGATGACAAATTGTGATATTTGATTTAAATTTAATTTTTTTTTTAATTTTTTGGCTTCTTCCCGTTTATAGCCACCAACCGCAGACTCCTCCCCTTCATTGTTGACAAATCTTTTAACACTGGGACATTTTTTTTAATTTTCGAAATAGCAAATAGTACGAGTGAGCTAAACCTGGCAAATAAGGTGCATGATGAAGCAATTCAAACTTTAATTCATTAATTTTGGTCAACGCAATAATGGATGTGTGAACTGAACAATGGTCTGGACGAAACAATACATTCGTTTTCGCCAAATGAGTCTTTTTATCCATAATTTCATCACTTAAACTTTGCAATAAATTAGCATATTTGACGTTGCCTATTTTTCCTTTCTGAAGATATTCAATAAAAGTAATCCCATGCGCATCTCAAAGAACAGACGCCATGACGTTGCCTGCAGATGGAACCATCTTCACCTTTTTCACGATCATTCAGTTTACTGTTTTAACTACCTATATTCCTTTGTCTCAGGTGTGAAGTGGTGGACCCATATCTCATCCATAGTTATAAATCGACGGAAAGATTCATTTTTATTGCGGTGAAACATCACCAGACACTCTACTGAAACCTATTCACGACGCTGTTTTTGCTCTATTAAAAGCAAGCGCTGCACCCATTTTGCTCTGAGATTTCTCACCTTCAAGCCTTCTGTCAATATACGATGTATAGTACTTTTTGAAATGCCTATCATTTCAGCTAGTTCACGCACCTTCAACCGATAATAATCGAATACAATTTTGAGGATTTTCTTAACAGTGTCTAGTGTGGACACCTCAATTGGCTATTACTGTGGTCGTTTTTGCAGCTCGTGCGGCCTCGCTTGAACTCTGCTACCCAATATTTTATAGTCGTAGACGAAGGAGCAGACTCCCCCAAAGAAGAATTTAGTCCAGGTAAAATATTTGTTGGACTGAGACCTTTCGAAACGAAATATTGAATTACCTAACGGTGACGAATTTTTCCCACGTTTACAAATTCACTGGGATCGTTTACTTTTGATAGCACAAATAAAAACACTAAACAACTCAACAAATATTGTGTAAGGTTGCGACTTTTCATCAAAATAATTTTTTTTAGCTAATGGCACCATCTATACGTCAGTTCGGCTAGTTTGAAGTTGTAACTATTGGGGATACGTATAACTCTCGTCCGTTTTTGTCAAATTTGGTCGTTTACAATGGGAAACAGTACATTGTGTATTGTTCATAAGGATGTTCAAGGATCGACCCCAATTTTTGGGTTTTTCACATGATGTGAACCGCCTCTCAGGCCAGCCAATTTTCCTTGTAATATTTGCAAGGGGTGATGTCTGGCGAATAAGGCGAGTTGGGTAGAACTTCCAAATTAAGCTTTTCTGAGCAGGCTTTTATCGATGTTGCCACATGTGGAATAGCATTATCACACAATAGAATAATTTTTTTTTATATCGATTTGTAGTGGTCAAGTGCCCGGCCCAATATTACCACCGCGTTTGTAGAAAGTCTAGTAATGATTTCGTTCGGTTTAAGTAACTCATAATACATGATACCAAGTTGGTCTCTTCAAATACATAACTTGATTTTTTCCAAAATTATTCAACTTGGCTGTAGATGTTGAGGCGCGACCACATTTTCCCATGATTTCCGTTGTTTGGTAATATCGTAGTGAATTCATCTCCCATTACCAATTGCAATAAAAACAAATTCGCTTGCTTCTCATATTCAATGAACTTACATTCTGTTTTTAGACTCACTAACCAATGTAACCTACAGTTTAATGACGATTCCGAACATCAGTTAGATGATCACTTATTAAACTTGTCGATTATTTAGTTACTCGAAATATTAGTCAGTTACATCGGGGTGATCGCCGTTTAAATAAAGACAGACAATTTTGTCGGGGCTTGAACCCATAATAACATGCAAGATAGTATCACCATTTGGCCACGGTAGGTCACAATGCTGACAGTGACTACTCGATGCAAAAAAACTTGGCAGACAGCGTTTCCCATGTTCAAAATAATGTTCACCATTTCCATGCGTCATTGCAAGTGGAAGCAAAATGTTGTGAATTGCTTGTTCGTACCCTTCTAATGTAACAAGTTCTTCCTGCATTCACCATAAACCTTTCTTCGATAATGATTTCAATATCGCGTCTTCGTACGCTTTTGATCTTCCACCAAATCGTTTATTTTCAATGTTCTTAAGTTTTTGAAACTCTCAACAGCTTCTCCGGTTTAAATCGCTATATGTTTCTACAAACAATCGTTGCAAGTCAGCTGTAAAAATGTAGCTCATGACACTTATTCAGCTCAGAAGGAACATTCTTTGCAGAAGTTTTCTTCTTGTATATGATAATAAAACTAGTATTACTGAAACAAAGTCGCTAAAAGTTCACGGTTATGATGTTTTCAGATGTCCAATCCTATAGTATAATTTTTGGTAAAACAGCAAAGACTTACTTGTACTCCCAATAGATTTTAAGAAATTATGCCCAGTTTTATCCTTTGTAAGGATTATTGTTTTACCAACGTTGTTGGTTCTAGATGTTCTTAATGTTGTTGTCTTCAAACTAACATTATTATTTTTTTTTTTGTTTTAAATCAGTTTTTGAAACTAAATACTAAAACAAAGCAGGGCTTTCAAAAATTTCACTTTGAATATCACAGTACAGGACATATCAAAAAAAATTGTAGCTAAGTTAAGAACCAACAAAAGTTTTGCAAGAAAAATGTCTTGAGTATCTCTTAAGCAGAGTTCGTATATCATGGGTAATGAGCAAACCGACCAACACAAATTGAGAAACGATCACTTACACGTTACACCGAGTGAAATGAGATATAGCATATGCACATTACCCATGAACACATTCCAATACTCATAGAATTACCGCCGTGTTTAGTCATTCACCATCTCGCAGTCGGATGATTAAAAATATCGCTATAATATGAATATAACTCGGGAACTAGTCAGAAAATAAAGCTATATTTTAGCTCTCTAGCTATTTTTTAAATTGGCGTTTTTCTCCACTAAATCTATGTATTTTTACGAATTGGCGAAATTATGTCATTTGCTTAATTGGATGGTGCACTATTAAAATTTTAATAACTTATTTATTTTACGTTACCTATGGGTAACGTACCTATGTACATACCTATGACGTGCAAAGTTAGACATTACTTATGTCATGTGTAACTGTTGAGCATAATGATTATCCACGATGGTGTGATATAACCCACGGCGTCAACTCATTTCCCACGAGTAATGCCCCCCATACATGGACAGTTACCACATCCCAATGGGTTGGTAGAGGGCACATGACGTTTTTTATTTTTTATGGGCAATGTGTAAGCGATTGTTTCTCATTTCCCATGGCGACGCACAGTGGGATTGCTTCATACATTTTTGTGCAATAAATATAAGGAGTTGTCGTAGAGTCTTGAAATTCGGCATAGAGCGTTTTATGACGTAGAGTAGCAAAAATATAAAGTTTCATCCAAATCGACCACGCCCATCGGCCACCGCCCATACAACTAAAAATGAAATTTTCGTATACATTTTTTTCTGTTAGGTAGAAATTCTTGTAACTTGGCATGGATCATCTGTACTACGAAACCAAAATTTTTGGAAAGTTCCATCTAAATCGGCCACGCCCACTGCCCACCGCCCATACAACTCAAAATGAAATTTTCGTATAAATTTTATTCTGTTAGGTAGAAATTTTTATAACTTGGCATGGATCATCTGTACTACGAAAACAAAAATTTTGGAAAGATTCATCCAAATCGGCCACGCCCATCGCCTAGATTATGCACCATATACATGTTTTGTCTTTATGACTTTTTCATAAAATTTATAACTTTGTTCAGCAGTATAAAATATTATAAGGATTTTTTTCTATAAATCGCAATAATATACTCCCTTCCTTCATTTTATTGCAGTCAGAGCATGGAGGTCGCCGGAGCTAACCTTTTTTTCATCCAAGAGAAACTTAGAACACTGAAATTTCTAGGGTTTTTTTTTTAATTTAAATAGTTTCGAAACTCCACTTGTCTTTTTTTTCTTAAAGAATCACAAAATACCATATTTTTAGAACATCATGACATAAAATAGTTAAACGAACAACAAATATGCATATACAGGCCCTCAAGTTGCAGTAAAATCTTAGTCGTTTTGCGCTTTACTTCTCCCAAGAATTTCTAAGTAATTAATTTGCGATAAAAAATTATTTTTTTCAAAAAAGCAATGATGAATTTCTCTTAACTAAACAATTCCGTACAAAATTGCATCATAACATTTTTAATATTTTACGGCCGAAAAATAGACTTTTTGCACTTAGAATCTCACTGTGCGACGTGCCTGTGTTATACATGGGTTGGTAAATACGAAATCTACTCACGCTATTAAGATATATGAAAACGATAGTAATACCATTGAAATCAGAAGGTGAGGCCACTGTGTAGGAACTAGAATTTGACACCCTAAACAAAAGTACAGCTGAACTGAGAATTCTTCGCACACAAGTTTTGTAAAGGCAGAATATCATTCCACACATCAAAAGTAATGTTTCTGCTACAGTCATTCAAATCAAATTATTGCCTTTTCCAAAAACTCTATATATATTCCTCATAATTTGATTTGGTTGGGTCCCTAATTTGCAGCATAGTGTAGTAGAACTAACACATAATTCTCCGAACCGCAGTGTGGTCTCAGTTATAAAAACTTATTTGGGGTTCGTTCTGGTTGTTAGTGTTGCCACATGTATTATGCAAATTCCATGTTGAACTAATTTCACAATATTTTTACGGCAAACACACTAATATGAGAAATCCCTTTAGCATATAAAATTTTCAAATAGTTAATAAATTGTTTTTCTTTCGCCCTGTCCTGAGTTCCACTATGTACATATTGCATACATTGACACGTTATTGGCATTTTTCCAATTTTTTTTTTTTTTTTTGACATTTTATTTTGCGGGTTCCTACATTATTACTACACATTTACAACTAACGCATATACATACGTGCGATTATCTGTCCATGTACGAGTATGTGTGCACCAAACACATTGGTACTAGATACATTAGATCCCCCTTTTGCTGTTGCAATTCTCAGATACTATCGCCAAACAAATACTAAAATATTCTTTCAAATAAAATGAAATTTAAGTATTAAGTTGCTAGGGAAAACAAGGATATCGTCCTTAAAGTATCCCACGAATTTTGGAAGGTTTCATCGAAAAAGTTTAGCAAAATTTAAAGCTATAAAGTAAAAGAAACCCCTGAGGGGAAAAATGTAATGTGTAAAATGTTTTATTGTGGCTTACAGAGGATTTTTTGTGTGGTTTCCAACACATTTGCTGACATTTACAGGACACAGAAAGGAAAATATGTGGCTGGCAAATATAATGACCAACCTCTGGTTAGCCCAATTGAAATAGTTTACTGGGTCTGTAACGCAAGGTCATTACAATCAAAACGTTGAACTGAGTGAAGTGTACCAAAATTCAATGGATTCCTTTATGCTACAGCCACCAAACAGTGCTCAACCTTTAATTATAATTATATTTAATAAACGCAATAATAGAGGTCAAAGCAACTGTTAAAGCAGTTAAATATTGTCCAAATTAGGGTAAGGATTTAAGCGATTACAGGAGACTTTTACCAACGCCTCAGTAAGAACGAGTAGTTTGTGCCGAACGGAATTGTTTCTGTTATTTTGTTGTTGATGCATTCGTTAGATCCTACAAGGATGATGATGCTGAAACCATTGCTAAAAGCATATGGTAGTTGCGATAGTTGAAATCATGCTCATTTAAACAAACCGATAGTTAACACCTAAATTCATAAAACTAAGAGAGTAAATTGAACAAATTTTCTAATTTGAACTAATATCACTAAGATAGTCTGAAATTATTTCGCTCTATATCAAGATCAATATAGAAACAAACAGAAATACATTTTCTTCCAGAATTTGTTTTAAAATTACTTGTGATTTTAAATCTTTATCGCATAGAAATATAATTAAGTGGCTTAATAAATAACTAGGAAATTAACCCAACAAAGCAATTTTCTAAAACTGTTTACACAGAGCAGTAATACAATCAATATATTTTGCTGCAGTTTTCCTATTTTGCAAAGTATTCTAGCCTGGAGTCACTTGACGCGAATTTCCTACTGGTAGTTTAGCTGTGACCGGCTGTGACACGATGTTTAGAATAAGCGACTGTCCTGCATGTGATCGTGGGTTTGAGGAACCATCCATCATTCTTTCAGAGACGATTATCGCGATGTGTCTGATGAACACTTCTAGTAGTCGAATAATAAATCGGTATACCAGAAGCTTCTCAACCTGAAGTTCGAAATTGTCGTTGGACTGCTTACCCCAATAACTAATCTAAAAACATAATTGACTGGCCAAAATATTAGCTACTAGTTTGATTATACGAGGTGTGTTACAAAAATAGGGCGAATTTTCAAATTTCGCGGGCTACATACATTCGACTTTCGATTATTATTATTTTTTTTTTGTTGGCACCCTTGCCTCAAAGATATGTTGACGGTTTTATCCATACAGCATGCTTAGTTTGTTTGTGAGAGGCATAAATAAGACAAGTATTTTGCGTGTTCTACAATTCGGTTTTTATCTCCCCAGTCGTCGCAAAACGCCGTTCTTTCATGGGTCTCTTCAATCTTAAACACTTGGACATCTTGGACAAAGTTGAGGGGTGTCCAAATCTGGTGAATACAGTGACTGAGGCATGATAACGGTGTTGTTTTTTGCCAAATAATCTCTCACTAGCAAAGATGAGTGAGCAGGTGCATTTTCTTGATGCAAAAGCCACGAATTGTTTTTCCACAATTGCGGGAGTTTTTTTGTATTGCTTCACGCAAACGGAGCATAACTTCAAGGTAATACTCCTTATTTACCGTACGACCTTATGGTAACAACTCCTGCACTACGCCATTATAGTCGAAGAAAACAGTGAGCAAAACCTTGACATTTGATCGAACCTGGCGTGCTTTTTTTGGTCTTGGCTATCCTGGACTCTTCCATTGGGACGGTTGCGTTTTGGTTTCGATGTCATAACCACATACCCATGATTCGTCACCAGTTATGACCCTTTAAAGCAAATCTGGATCATCGTTGACGTCATTCAACAATTCCTGAGCGATGCTCATGCGACATTGTTTTTGGTCAAAATTTGGCAATTTTGGAACGAACTTCGCTGCCAAACGCTTCATGCCCAAAATTTCCGAAAAGATTGCATGGCATGAGCCAACCGATATGCCGACATTCTCAGCAACTTCTCTAATTGCGATTCAACGATTCTCCATAACATTTTTCTTCACTTTCTCAAAATTTTCATCGGTTGTTGATGTGCTGGGGCATCCAGAGCGAGCGTCGTCATTCACATCTTCTCGACCATCTGTAAAAAGTTTGTACCTCTTGTAAACATTTTTTTTGACTCAGAGTATTCTCACCGTATGCCACTGTAAACATTTCAAGTGTTTTTAAGCACTTAATTCCATTTTTTACACAAAATTTGATGCAACTTCTTTGATCCATTTTTTCAATAGCAGAAATCGCCGAACACGCAAAACCCTTGAAAATTGTGAAAATTTGAAAATTCAATTTATTTTTGGGTGATAATGAATATTATCTTGGGTGATAATGAATATTTCTGAATGGCTCCAAGGATTCTTCAATTAATTTTTTAAATTCTTATAAGAGGACTTCAAACTTTTTTTTACCATTATAGAAATGTATTATTTTGTTGTCAACCAAACAGGATTATTTTGAACTTATCAGAAAAACTGAGGCGCAAAATTAAGCCAGGTCGAAGACAATGTTTGTAAACTGAAATGCCTCTCTTCGATGCCTGTGGCTACCACCATATATACCTTTAGTTGTTAAATAGTTGATATAAATATTAGAAAGGATCATTTTTCAATTGAATTTCGAAAAAATGTGTTCCAATTGTGAAATTTTGCGAATCAATATGTTGTGCATCATCTATAGAACCAGAGCGAGATCAGTGGACGGACTCAAAATGCCCTTATTTCATACAATGTTCTTCTTCACTTGTTTTGCAGTTGAAATTAATATTTTGTAATATGTTTTAATAACCACGTGGAAAGTTAGGGCGGTTTCGACATGAAGTGGAGTGGCCTTTTATGCATTTGCTAGCCGTAGCAAAACTAGCTTTTAATTAATGAAAGAAATATACAATTGTTAAAAGAACACTGAAAGTGCTAATTATTTAGCAGCTGGATGCAGTTTTTGTATGGATTTACAAATCACACATCACTTATTGAACGAATCTACTTCGACTCTCTTTATCGTATCCTAATATCCTTAAGCTGAGGTCACAGTAGAGTTAAACAGCCTTGAACATAAAAATGTCGTTTGGACATCTTCATTTCGGGCCAATTATGGGTATGCAAATCAAGAGTATTCCAAAAACCAAAAATATGAAAACGCTTTAATTGAGGAAATATCAAAATTCACATCCTCCAAAGTCCTATGATTCTGCACTTAAGTTCCCGAATATCTTTCCCCATATTTTTATTTCTAAAAATGTTTTCTGCATGATTCTTTTAATTTGCTTCACATGGGCTGTGAAGCAGGTTGTTTCTTGAACGATATATGCTGAAGCAGTTCAACAACTGCACCATCTATGAACCGTTTGTTATTTCAATAAATATGATTTTGTGCTTCTCGAAGAGTAACTTAACTATTCTAGAAATCATCACAGTATCTAAAAAACAATCTGTACAATGTTTCACCATAATCGGATTTAGAGCGTAGAGAAGCTTATACGTAGCACACATTAACACATTTGTGATATGATTCATTATCAAGGTGATACTTCTTTGGCTAAACTAAATTATGTGTTGAAAATGAAATTAAATTCAGTTTCTGAAAGTCGTCAAGTCCCATTTTCAATAAAGTTCTAACGCAGAATTCACGAAGAACATGCGCAAAATGTGCTAAAAATTCGACTAAATGGTTATCTTTAGGAGCGATAATAATAGGCTCGTATGGTCCCTTTGTCCAGTACATACATATACTCGTATATTTGTATAACTATGCATCGGTGTTCCGACGTCTCATTGCTTGTATCCATCATGACGAGACACTGTCTGATTGGAAGAAGTTGAGTTATTGTTTTTGAGTTGAGTGATTGAAGAAGTGAGATAGAAGGTTTGCGACTAGTGATTTCTGCAGGAGTTGTAAGGATGAAGAGGAGGAAGAGTCCATAGATCGTTTTTTATGCAATTGTGCCGCCCTGGCGAGCAGACGGGGGTCAATAGTGGGCTCTTATTTCTTTAGGGACCTAAGAGATCTGGACGATATAGATATTGTCCGACTTAAGAGCTTCTTGAGGCGCTCAGAATAATTCAACGGGGGAACTAGGGACATCTTTATCTCTAGTTTCCTTAATATCACAATGGACTACACAGTCTAAGTGAGTCTATCTATTTAGACTGCCACACTGACCTAACTTAATTTATGTGCCAAGGTATGACCTATTTTAATTAAGTGGATCACCAATCAGTGACTGCCTTTGTTAAATCGGATTCCTTGTGAACCTATTCAGTAGTATGGAGATATGCGAGAATTTCTTACATTCGGTAAGCTTGAACGCATTTTATTTTTCGACTCGCTCAACAGGAACTACAGTTTAACGGCGGAAGCCAGTTTGGAAAGCTTTTATTACACTAGTCTATGAATCGACTACTCGGAATATTCAAGTATTGTTAGTTCTCTGTATCGGGGTTTGAATCCACAATCATAAGCACGGTTGTTGCATGTTCCAAACATCGCGTCACGGTCGGTTGAAGAACGTGAAGAAATCGAATTGGAAAATAATTCCCAATCTATCAACATAGATTTGTCATGTCGAATTTTTTAACTTTTTTGGGCTTTAGAGTTAGAAAAGTCTGAGAAAAAACTTACTTCCAAGGACATTCGGTGAACTTTTACTAAATTCTATGCTTAGATTCACCGAACGCCATCCGCTGCATACAAACTATTTCAAATGCCAGGTTGAAGAAATTTTACTGCATTTATTAAGTTCCTAAAGGGTTTTGGTTATGGTAGACAGTTTAGGACAAGTAAGAATTACTTTCAATTCATTTTGCAACATTAAAATAGTCGTTTCTGAATAATTTTTACAAATGACACAAATTATAAAACTTAAGTAATAATTATTATATTTTGAGCATTCAAAAATTTTCATCATTTTTCAATTGAAAATTGGCCAAAAATAAAATTCAATTCAATTCAAAAATAAAAATAAATTCAAGAACATTATAATCCACCACCGAAGAATAATGTACGAGTATATGTATCCAATTACAATTCTATGGCTGTTTTTCTTTATCTTATTTTTCTTTTTGAAATTTCAAGAATGAAAGTTATTTGTTGTCCTTTCTCTCATTTCAAATGCAAGAATGTTTTTCGTTTATTCAATGTAATAAAACTCATATGACTTTTTTACTTTTATTGACGCAGATAAAGATACAGTATTGTAATGAAGACTGATCAGCTAGATTAGATTACCTAATAATACAAACATTTGGCACTTAAATTTTATGCACTGATTTTATTTTGCTCAGCTGCTTGAATTGGAGTTTGAGTGAGAGCAAAGACTGTAGTCATCATATCTATGGCATTATTGACATGAGTTTCGCATATACGGTTGTTACTGTCCACAAGCCATAATGATATTTAAAAAGTTTGGATAAACTTTCTACGCAATTATCCACTGTAATGTCAACGACTTTCTGTTTTGGTAGTGCACGTGTATAAATAAGTGACACAGGCAATGTGCCATTAACAAATGCAAAATTTAATGATACGTTTCAAATCCTAATCATCACCCTCCAGTTGAATGTCTTTAACAATTAATAAATGCCTGAAGAATTTTAAGGGAGTACAAATAAGTAACTACAACAAGTAATATGTTACAGTAATTGTACTGTAATAAATCATTGAAGCGTACAATACGGTGGAAGTCATAAACAATCTACTCGCTGAGGGCAGTCTTTTTTCGCTGAGTTCACTAAGTAGAGATCCAATAACAGGTTCTTTTGTAAAATGGGCGGATTAAGGCTAACACAGTGACACTTAAATGATACGACACGCTGAATCTACCTTCAATTGCGCAACAAAATTTTATCGATAGCTATCCATTGAAAACAGCGTTGTTATTTTCAATAGAATTTATACCCGATCAAACCATAACATAGCACATCGGCCAGAAGGTCTTGGGGCAAATACAGATGCCACCTCTAAGAACAAATCGATATTTAGTTTACGAGCTACTCTTGTTAAAATTTCACGTCGTATTAAGTTTGGTTTTGAATGTCGCTATTTTTACTTTGTCTACAAAGAAAAAATGATAAAAAATATTTTCCAAACCCATCAATAGCTTGAAGAGTGTAATAATGATGGTTAGCTCCATAAAAAACAAATATTTTACGGTTTTCTGATTTTTAACTGGGTCGTACAGGCACTGATGCGTGTTACTGAAGAAAAAATCAAGCGGTATTCATTTGTTTTTTTCTAATCTTAAGGTTTTTTTTCATATTTTTAATTAAAACAAATTTATTTTTTTTTCATATCGGTAGTTATCTAAATAAAAAGGTACAGATATCGACAAAGCGGACGAAATTCTTTTCTGAAATTTAGCTCAAATTTATTTTAAATTCATGTTCTTACTTAATGTTTTTACGCGTTTTATTCTTAAATAAGAGGAAATTATAATTTGTACATGTTGTGCACAATAACAATACCTTTAGATTGCAGGTTTACATAAAGATCGAATGCAAGTGCTTAAGTCTTACCCTTTTAAAGAACTTTCGAAAAATAAGAAAAAAATAGAGCCTTTTTTTGGGCGATTTTGCGTGATCCCCCATGTGGAGTCATGTCTCAGTATCAAGACTACGAATATAAAAAAAAGGCGGAATGATGGTACCAAAGTCCCGCTCAATTTGAGTGAGTCAAATAAAAAGTTATTAAAGGGAGAGACATAGCGATCTTCGTGACGTTATACAGGGTGGCGCAATAAAACGTGCATATTGCCTCATCTTTTTTGCGGGGTAGAAAAGGCGCGGGTGGGGGCGCCTACGTCGTTGGGTTGGCGGGTTCATAGAGTTTTAGTCGCTATGAATCACTTCGACGGGAAGCGTCGCGCATTTTGGGTACGCACATTTTACGAGAACTCTCGTTCATATATTGCTACTAGGCGACTATATTGTGCTGAATATGGACTACGGCGAATTAGTGAAGCTCCGAGTGCTAATTTAATTAAAATATGGGTAAAGCGTTTTGAAGAGACCGGTTCAACATTTAAATCACAAGCAAATGGTCGCCCAAGAACATCTAGGACCGAAGACAATGTTGAGAGAGTTATGGAGTCAGTACGAGTCGACTCGCAAGAGATCGTCCGTCAATTATCGCGACGAAGTTTGCAACGGATTTTAACATTGGATCTTAAACTGCATCCATATAAGCTGCAATTAACACAAGAATTGAAAGAGTCTAACTTCATAGCAAGGTTCGCATTTGCTAATGAAATGCTTAATCGATTTTCCAATTTTGACAATATCCTTTTCTCTGACGAGGCTCATTTCCTTATGAATGGGTTCGTAAACCGTCAAAATTGTCGTTACTGGAACAGTGAAAATCCCAAAATCAAACACCAGAAACCATTGCATAGTCCTAAAGTGACAGTATGGGCAGCAATCTCTGGCAGAGGAATAATTGGTCCTTTTTTCTTCGAAAATGCGCGGGGCCAAAACGTCACGGTTAATACGGAACGCTATGTTGAGATGTTGGAAGGATTTTTGGCTCCAGAAATTAAAAGTTCAAGAATAGTGAATTCCAGAACTTGGTTCCAACAAGATGGAGCTACCTGTCACACATCAAATGACTTCATGGCGGTGGTGAAGCAGATGTTCCCTGGCAGACTGATTTCGAAAAGAGGTGATATCCCATGGCCCCCACGTAGTCCAGACTTGACGCCTCTTGACTTTTTTTTGTGGAGATACCTCAAACACAAAGTCTACAGTAATAATCCAAGAAACATCGTTCAGCTCAAGGAGAATACCCGTGGTGAAATGGCAGCCATTACACCAGTATTATTGAAGAAAGTTTTCAATAATTTTCGTTTGAGGAGTGCCGTCGTAGAGAGGGTCACCATTTAGATGATGTTATTTTTAAAAAATAAACTCCATTTATTACTCTACAATGCCTTAGATTTATTTTAACCATATCTTTTGTAATTATTTTTTAATCTATTTTTGAATATGCACGTCCTATTGCGCCTTGCATATATTGTTCCAGATGAATCTCTCTTTTAGACAAAGTCTTTAATTTCAATTAAAATGTACTGACATCATAAGTTAAGTAAAATCACTGACACTCATTCCGCATTTAAATAAACGAACAAGAAAGCAATGACTACTTCGGCCAAACGCGGGAAAATGTGTCAGCAAAGCAAATACTCAGTCTTTTTTTTTGCACATTTTGGTAAGAAGGCATGATATGAATATTTGTAATCAGTAAAACTGGGTACCAGTTTCCGAACTCAGTAAAACGTTTTGCTAGTCTCAGTATTCTGTAATAGTAACTTCTTCTCAATTCTGCACTAAATCTTATTCTAGATAATCTAAGAGACCGTAATCCAATAAAAATTTCATTAATAACTATTTTTGAGAACTGTGACCAAAGAATTTACAAAAACAAGCGGACAAATTTTGAGATAATTTCAGATGAGCCTATTGTATAAGAAACGGCTTATTTGCCTCAACCACCCACAACGTAGAAGCAGGATTACAATTTTTTCCGTAATTAGTACAGAATATTAATGTTTCACATTCGTATTGTAACAGTTTTATTCAATAGTAATATAAAGGGTGTCCCAACGAGAAGGCACGATTTAAATTTGGCGCCACTCAAAGTGTCATTGTTTGACATTTGAACAATTTTTATTGTTTGCTAGTAAAAGGTACGAGGTTAGTAAAAATGGAGCGCTACACGAATGAACAACGCATTCTCATCGTGAAATTATTTTACCAAAATGGAGAAAGTTTTGCGGCTACAGTTCGTAAATTCCGATCAATTTGGGGTCACAATAATGCTCCAAAAGAGTAAACTGAAAAGAGATTAATGGATAAACAACGCGCCTTTGACCAGGTCGATCGACCGAAAATGTCGCACGTGATGATGTCGCTCAAACTCCATCCACCTCAATTCAACACCGAGCTCAGCAAATTGGTGTCTCCAAATCCACTATGCAGCGAATTTTGACGAAAGATTTGCAACTTCATGCATACAAAGTTCAAATCACTTAGGAACTGAAGCCAGCTGACCATGGACAGCGAAGGGAGTTCGTTAATTGTGTATTGGAGAGATAATATGAAAATGCTGATTTTGCCAATAAAATCATCTTCAGTGACGAGGCCCATTTCCATCTTGATGGCTTCATCAATAGGCAGAATTGTCGCATTTGAGGTGAGGAAAATTCTCGAGTGATTCACGAGAAGCAAATGCATCCTCAACGTGTCACTGTGTGGTGTGGATTTTGGGCTGGAGGAATCATTGGACCTATTTTTATGAAAATGAGGCATGTCAAGCGCAAACAGTCAATGGTGTTCGGTATCGTGAAATGTTAACAGGTTTTTTCGTGCCTTGAATTGAAGAAATTAATGTAGAGGGTAGTCATACAACCAGAGAAACAATTCAATTGCTGCATCAGTCATTTAAATCTTGCATTCTTGTTGGGACACCCTTTACAAAACAAGCTTTGTAGTAGAATGTTAAATATTAATGAACAAACATCCAAAATTTTCCGCTACGTTCGTTACGCATTCTGTTGGATTACAGCCAAAATTGTAATGTTCTGTTAATTTACGACATTTTGGGTGTTTATTACATGTTTATGAGTGGATTTTATGCGTTATGTGGAGAGTTACCACTTATTCAGGATAGAATTGCTGTTGATTATGGCAATCGAAGCAAATATTTTGATAGTTAAAGGAATAAAGTACAATTTTCTATCAACAATTTAAAAGAATAATTGTCCAAACTCGAATAGCATAGTATGCGCCTTGTTTGTTATGAAATTAAAAATAGGCTATTTATTGGTTCTGTGTTGACCCTCAATGTGTAAGTGTGTACGAACCGTTTTTGAATATTTCGAAAGTGCTTAGGCAAGATATTACTATTATCGTACGGCTGAAAAATGTTTAAGAAGTTTGTAGAAAAAAACTTCTGTAAAAATACAAACTTACAATAACCAAAAATCGGGGCGTCAATTTGTAAATAAATAACTTAATTATTCATGAATTTTTTTTATAGTTTTTATGATTTGATTGTATGTAACTACAGTTGATACATGTAACTAAAGATTCTGCTCACAGCCACCAAAAGTAGATACAAAGAAAGATTTTTCTTTAAAGTTTTTAAAATACTAATTCTTTAAAATACTAATTCATTATTACTTCTCTATCCATTTTCAGCGCATTTTGGAAAATTATCCAGCAGCCTTATAAACTGCCTCCTCATGTTTACCGGGCATTACTTCTACTTTTTCTATGGTAAGTACACTAGAAAGTTAACTACTCATCATATTCAATATATTATTAAATTTTCTGCAGTATCAAATCAGTTTCAGTTTAAAATCTTATTTAGTAATAATTTCTTACATAAATGAGATCTTAATACGTTTCCTTTGTTTATGTGTTGATAAGAGTAATCTATAAATTAACTGCTTATAGTAATATGATTAGAAGAATACATTATTCACTCACCGTTTAAAATCATTACATTGATCCAAAGTTCAAATTGCGTTCTTAATGTCAATTCACTTATGAAATGAGTAATTCCATATATCACCTTTACAAATGTTTATCGACAGTTTACTCGTTATGTCTACTACTCGCAAATATTATAATATAATA
This sequence comes from Philornis downsi, assembly GCA_019455685.1. Taxonomy (NCBI): domain Eukaryota; kingdom Metazoa; phylum Arthropoda; class Insecta; order Diptera; family Muscidae; genus Philornis; species Philornis downsi. The sequence continues at coordinate 335,352 of JAHXMU010000479.1, read as the reverse complement.
AATAATAAGGAAACGTATTGTATTTTCAAACTGGGTATATGATCGCTAATATTACTAGATTTCCACAGTGTGTCTTTGTTGGGGTGGCATTATTTATTGCAGAAATCGCCGAAATGCAAATGTACTCGTAACTATATAATATTACCATATTGAATTATGGTAATATTATATAGGTAATATTATATAGCTGCTAAATCTCCGAATTTACGAAATGGGTTATTGTGACGTTTGATAGCTGCGGAATCCTAAAATTTTGCAAATAGTTTATTGTTGTACTTGGAAGCTTTCTTTCAGAATTTGTATTTTGGCGACTTTTCATGTTAGAGATCTTTTTCTACGATTTGTCACAACACTACTTCATGCAAACCTTATAGAATCCTGCAGAAGTTAATTAATTTTTGTGATTGTATGCCTAACTTATAGACACCTTTTTATTATGGCGATTATTTTTTTCCGGTCGTCTTTTTATTTTGGTGATTTGCGAGCTATGGAGCTTTATCTTTTGTTTTTTTGTTTTTATATTCGTGTTTCGACTCAGCCTCCGTACAAAAGTTTTTGCTTGGAATTAACTAAATTTCCTTATAACTTCACTAGCTCGCCTACAGACCACATTTAAAATGCGAATTTTCGCCCCCTACTTTCATATACGAGGTGTGTTTAAAAAAATTTCGCCGACTATGTACATTCGACTTTCGATTATTATTTTTTTTTACATTGGTACACTCGGCTCGAAGATATGTTGACGGTTTTATTCACATAGCATGTTTAGTTTGTTTGTGAGAGGCATAAAAAAGACAAGTATTTTGCGTGATCGGCGATTTTCTGCTGTCACAAAAAATGGATCAAAGAAGTTGCATCAAGTTTTGTGTAAAAATGGAATTAAGTGCTCAAAAAAAAAAAAAAAACTTTACAGTGGTGTGAGGTATTTGCGAGTGGTAGAAACTTTTCACAGAAAGTCGAGAAGATGTGAATGACGACGCTCACTCTGGATGCCCCAGCACATCAACTACCGACGACTCTTTTTGGAATTTTTGAACGTTAAGCGTGTGACAGCGAAGTTCGTTCCAAAATTGCTGAATTTTGACCAAAAACAATGTCGCACGAGCATCGCTCAGGAATTGTTGAATGACATCAACGATGATCCAGATTTGCTGAAAATGGTCACAACTGGTGACGAATCATAGGTATATGGTGATGAGATCGAAATCAAAGCCAAACCGTCCCAATAGAAGAGTCCAGGAGAGTCAAGAAAATGTCAAGGTTTTACTTACTGTTTTGTTCGATTATAATTTTCAAAATTTAATTGTATATACGACTTTTGATATAATTGTTCAAAAAGTTTTTTATTTTACGCATTAGCGCTCATGCTTATTAATCACCCAACTCGTCTGAAATTCTTGGGTGTATATTTGAGCGTGACTTCTCAAAAAGAACTCAGTGCAATTAAGTTGTGAATTCAAACAACGTATGACTTCGAAGTTGCAATTTTCCGCCTACAGTCAGACACCGTAGTGTCGTGTATCGTATAGGGTTATCAGTTTAGTCGTTTCAACACCACCAGTCTGGTCTGGTAAGGTTGTCAGCTGTTAAATACCTGTCATCTGAAGTATTATTTATTTAGTGAAAGCCTTTTCATTTACGAATATAGATCGTTTTACAACAGAAGAACGTGTAAAAATTGTTAAAACTTGCTACAGAAATGGTGATTTAAACGTGTGCTTTCAATCGAACAAAATTTTCTTCTGCTATGAAGCTCATTTCTCACTCGTTGGTTATGTCAACAAGCAAAATTATCACAACAAGTGCTCGGAGAACCCAGAAATGTTTGTAGAAAAGCCATTGCATCCAGAAAAAGTGACCGTCTGGTGAGCATTATAGTCTGGAGTTGTCATTCGGCCGTATTTTTTCGAAAACTACCTCAAAAGGATCCACTGCTACAACCAATCCAAAGCCGCCCATTTAAATGACATTGTATTTCGTGCATAATGGCAAGGTCCAGGCATTATAATGAAATAAAGGTTCCATCGAATTCATAGCTTTATGTGTGTTTTATTTAACTTTACGTTGTTGAAACTGAAAAATGGATAATTGAAAACTGAAGAAACCTATAATCATGACTTTTTACTTGTTTGGTTATAAAAATAATTGCAAACGTTTCCATCTAATAATGAAGATGTCTTTAATGCGGTTTGCAAATAATTTCGTCTTTGAGGGTCTGCTTCCGTTGACTAGACTATTTTGGAAACGTAAGTAAAAATACGGATTTGCTTGATCAAAATATTTCATATTCTGCAAAGTATGACTTGATATAATAAAAATACGTCAATATTTCGCTGAGCATGGAAATATTTTTATATTAAAATATTTACGCAAATTCCTTTTTTACAAAGTTTTCATGAGGTTTGGCACGATTCGAATATTTTCATAGAGATTTGTAACCTTTTTTCATAAGATTTTCATGTAATTTGAAAAGTTTTGCATATTTTTAATCCTATATTCGGTTTTGGGATACCTTTGGAAAGGTATTTTCTGCTCCCGGTGATTTCTATATGTAATCAGATTTCCTTTGATATCGCAGGCCCTTAACGACTCAATAAATCATTATTGCATAGCTGAGTGTTAAACAATGAGTCGAGTTTAAACCATAATGCTTTTCATTTTTGGAGGACAACATTTGAAACTCATATTTTCGACAAACTCTAATGTTTGTTTCCATTTCAAAATAAAACTGCTTAATCGAAAGTTTTTTTTACAACAACAATATCTTTTGTAAATTATTCTCACTAACAACAAAAACAATTCTTGTAAAGTGTAAAATATAAACTTGTTTTGTGTAAATATTTATGACTACAATTGTATGTGTGTGCTTCCAAGCCCCAGTTAACTGTAGCGCCATTAACAACCATAAAAATGGCAGACTGTATTCCTACTATGAAGCGCAGTCTGTTCCGGCAAATATTGTATTCAAAAATGTTGACACCTCTTATTGAATTGAAATGAATTTTCGAGCAAAGGATAAAAAGACGTTCGTGAGATGATTATATTTTTTCCACATACTTTGTAAGAATCATCACGTACACAAATAAAAATATAGATATTAGCGTGAAACAAGTGGCGTTAGTGGTAAAACTGTGTGTTTCACCTGGGTACGTGATCCTTTTGCTTCATTTGAATGCTGTAAATTTCAACGAAAATTTGTTTAATATCTCTCTTTTAGGCAGAACATAGTACGTGGGCAATTCAATCATAGGGGTTGCTTTCTTTCTGCCAAATTAGATAGTTTTGACAGCAAGCCACCGGATCCTGCAGCTTTGTTTTTCTTTAGCCATATACAGAAATTCTCTCATTACTTTGGTGTAAGGGCGAGGGCTTTCTATATTCCCGTGCTTTGCTTTATCTTCATGTTTTCCTTTTTTCAACAGCGGCACCATGGAAACAGCGGATATGAATTGGTCCTGGTTAGGCGGAGCAACCGTCTTTATTATAATTGTCTCAAATCGGCAAATGTGCCCTGGCCTCACAGAAACTCACTTTCCTCGAAAATAAATAAAGATATAAAATCCATTTTCAGTAATCTGAAACCATGAGGTCATGGGCGAATTTGAAAAATTTTGTATTAGAAACAAAATTCTCAGTTTTCCAAAAAAATGTCTTTATTATTTTGAATTTCTCTTTAAATTTTGTTAAAAAATTTACATTTGATATTGTAATTAACGGATAGTTCAAAAAAAAATTTAGAGGAAAGAGGGTATGTCATGACATGGAAAGTGAAACATGGCATCTACCTTTACACTGCAAAACATCGTATTGGCTCAGATGTTGGTTTATCCCTGTAAAGGATATTTCCAATATACTGATTTTAGACTTTTTCTTCCACCAGACCAATTTGTCCCAATTTATATTACGCAGGTGACCATCGCGAACGAGGTATCGATTCATCACTAGATAAGAACTGCTTCTTCTTATTCATCATGCGTACTGTACTGTATATACCGTGTATGCACCTGGCATTGATCACTTCAAAAGTTCGTTGGAAGAATTGAATTGAATTTGTTTCGTCGGGGTAAGTTGGTGCAATTGTTCTCCATAATGACGCCGAGTTTGAGCGTTATCTGTTATTTAGTTTGTTTGCAGTGATCGATTATATCAGTTCATTTCAAATGTATCTTGCGATATTTGCAATGGATAAAAATATCGAACAAAGGATTTGTGCCAAATTTTGTATTGCAAATGGTTAATCAACGAGACAGAAAGATTGGTATTGGAGCTTTCTAACTGAACCGAATCGGAAAAAGCGTATTTAAGTCGATCGAGAAAGGGAATTCTTTCCAGAGTGTCACACGGCAAATACGCCATACTCTTTGGGCGTTATGTGGCGTTGGAGAGAGCAAATTTGTCGAAAAGCCAGATTTAGGGAAGTGAAACTCATGTATTTGCATCAGATATAGCACCATCTTACAAGGCTATCATTGTGAACGAATTTTTAAACAAAAACTCAAAAATGTTATGTTCGAATAACTATCGTATTCATCTTTTATGGTTCCGATTGGCTTTTTTTCTGTCCAAAAGACAAATTGTCACTTAGAGATAAACGTTTTTAGTCGATATAACACATAATTGGGAATTTGCAGCGTTTTTTTTTGTGAAATGCTTTTGAGAAATGTTTTTACGATTGGATTGGAAGTATAGGGTTGCCCATATTCGACGGACCCATCTGGCAACGCCATAACTTTTGACAGAGATGTCAGATCGCTTAATGACACCGCGTTTGAAGCGTCAGTCCAAGCAGATTTTTACCATGGAACAATACACGCCACGCGAGCGCTCTGAAATAGTTGAAATTTACATTCAACAGAAGAAGTCAATTGTGAAAACTCAACGTGCTTTTAAAATATTAAAAAATGTGAGAAGTGCGCCTTCTAAGAACACCATTAAGCGTTTATACGAAAAATTTTCGACTGGTGAGGCTCTTTCTAATCCGAAGAGGCCAAATAAAAGTCGACCAAGGCGATCGGTCGAGAATATCGCTGCCGTACGAGCCAGTGTTGAGAGGTCCCCAAGAACATCCCAAAAACGCCGTTCTCAGCAGTTGGGCATGGCTCGGTCCACTTTACAACGGATTATTCGCGTTGATTTGCATTTGTTCCCGTACAAATTCAATTGATTGGAATGGGCCCAACGAGTCATCGAAATGGCCGATGATGACGAGCAATTTTGGAACAAAATTATCATGTCCGATGAAGCCCATTTCACATTGAATGGGACCGTATATAAGCAAAATTGCCGTATTTACGCCACTGAAAATCCTCAGGAGATTCAAGAATTGCCTCTTCATGACGAAAAAGTCACAGTTTGGTGCGGCGTTAGTGCGAAAACGGTCATTGGGCCGTTTTTCTTCCAAAACGAAAATGGCCATGCTGTTACCATCAACCAGGAGCGTTATCGCGACATGATGACCAATTTTGTGATGCCAATTATTCGTCGAAAGCGTATGAGGCAGTTCTGGTTTCAACAAGACGGCGCTCCACCGCACACAAGTCGCATAATAATCGATTTTCTAAAGAATTTGTTTCCGGGCCGTTTGATGTCGAAAAGTGGTGATTTGGACTGGCCACCGCGTTCGTCCGATTTGACGCCCGCTGACTTCTTCTTGTGGGGACATTTGAAGTCAAAGGTTTACGTTAACAAGCCAAGGACCGTAGAAGAGCTCAAGGACAACATTCGTGAAGAAATAGACGCTATTCCGGCCGAAATGTTGGCGAAAACGATGGAAAATGCTGCAAAAAGGGCACAATACGCCATCAACGCCAGAGGCGGCCATTTGAGAGATATCATATTCAAAAATTGATGTAAACAAATCTACTTGGAACAAATTAAATGAATAAGATTGCCAACCGCCAAATTTTTATTTTTTTCTTTGATTTTTTTTTAAAAAACATGGGTCCGTCGAATATGGGCAACCCTGTATTATTTAGGAAGAGGAGACTCTTTCGAAGGTGATACAATAAATTTGAACAAATAATAAATATTTTGTGTTTATTGACCAATTCGTTTTTTTTTTTTTTGATATTTTTTTTTCTTAAAAATTTTACGACCTGTGATATTTATTTGCAGCATTTACTAATTATGTCAACTAAATACCACTAGTTAATTAAATATAACTGACTACCACTAATTAGTTGAGTATAACTAATATCTTCTTCTTAGGTGGCGATTGAAATATACATCCTTATCTATTATACGCCGCCCGTTGAAAATAATTCTATGCCCTTCGATCTTCTGCGCTTCTCCTCCAATTCGTCACACTAAGCTTCGCACTATTTCAACAGCCTGGTGCTTCCAACGGAGTTATAGTCGCCCTCTTCTGCGCCGTCTTTCGAGTTCGTTGTCCAAAACTTTCCATGCTGGAGCATTTGGTTCCATCCGCACAACATGACCCAGCCAACGCAATCGCTGTATATTAATGCGTTTGACCACGTCGATGTCGGCATATAGCTCATACAGCTCTCCATTAACGATGATGAGTCCATATATTTTCTGGAGTATTTTCCTCTCGAAAAATGCCAGTACTGATTCATCCGCTTGCGTCAGGATTCTGCGCCATATAACAAGACAGGTAGAACCAACGTCTGGTACAGTCGAGAGAGGGTTTTATCATTGAATCGCTTGATTAGCCCATAGTAACATCTATCAGGTGAAATCATTCATTTTGTTTACAGCAGAACCGAGGCAGATGAATTCTTCCACCACTTCAAAATTATAGTTGTCAACGTTCAGACAGTGTCCCAAACGAGTAGACTCTTTGTTCGTAGAGACCAATAACTTTGTTTTGTCCTCGTTTACCACCAGATCCATTTTCGCTGCTTCCTTCTCGGTGGTTCACAATGGGTAAAAGACTGACCGCGATAGTTTTTACAAACACTTGAATCGCCTTTTTCAAACACAGGCCACAGTACACTCAAATTCAAATCACCAGGCATGTTTTCCTCGAGCCAAACCGTGTTTAGGAGCTGATGTAGGCTGTTTATCAGCTCATCGCCACCAGTTTGAAACAGCTCTGCTGGCAGACCATCAGCGCCCGTAGCTTTGTTGTTCTTAAGCCGCAATACTGCTGTTCTGACCTCTGTTTGGCTCGGAACTGCGCAATTTATCCTGTGTTGATAATTGGGGCGATTTCTTCACACTTGCTGCCATCCGGAACTAAGAGTTTATAAAAATTTTTTCTCGATAGTTGCAGCACATTCTGTGCATCTGTAACCAGATTTCTCTCGCTATCCCTAAAGGAAGGGAGCCCTGTTCCATATCCTGTACTTCTTATCTTTTGTTAGAATTTTCGGGTTTCACCTCTATCCCTGTACCTTTCTATTTCCTTACCCTCACGCTCTTTCCACAACCGCTTCTTCCACCTAAAGAGTTGGTGCGCCTCTCTTCTCCTTGTAGCGTTGCCTAACTGCACGCGTTACAATTGGCAGCAGCGCTATGACATAAATGTAGAAAACACTTTGAAAATGTTTTATTACTCCAAAACTGAATTTAGTCCTCATAAGCGCTAGTTTTTTCCTACAAAACGCTATCTTTTCATACATTGCATATCGCTTTTTAACGTGTTTTCAGTGGAAATGGCTATTTTTATGTAATTCCCAATAACCACGCCCACTATTGGGGTGGTCTCTCATAAAGTCATATAGGTTATTTTGATTTTACTTAATTTCTACACCACTGTATATAACTTTTTTTAAGAATAAATGTGCATTTGTTGAAAATATCCGGAAAATTTACTATTTTTTAGTCCGGCTTTGTTTGTTTGTTTGTTTGTTTTTTGTTTTTCTATTGGACAAAAACCAAAATGCTTGAGTTAGAAGGCCGAATTTTTTTTTACAAAATTATCTTGTAGTTATCAGCTGGATCTGTTCAAAATTGGGCTGATCGATGCATTGGGAATCAACTTGGATGTACAAATTGTGCATCAAATTCGTCAAAAAAAAAGAGGAATTATTTGGGATTTGTTCTGCAATTTCTGGCATTTATTAAATTAATTAAAATCATTAATTACAGCCGGATGATGTTTGTGGAAAACGATCATCCCCATTCAGATACATTTCAAAAAAAAAAAAAAACGCTAATATTAGTAGTCGTAACAGAAAATCACCAGGGAAAAATAAACCAAAATTTTAATCCCCGTGGTAAATTTGTATGTGAGAAGAAGGTGTTCTTATCATTGTCACTTAGGCCCGTAATTATCATAAAAGGAAAACTTTTTTCCGTAGGACAATGCTTGGTTATATACGAGTTATATGCACCTCTTGAAAAATGTCTGAAAATTTTTTTTTCGCTAACTAAAAGCAATATAACAATGTTGTATATTGTAAACTCAAGAAACCACTCCGAACTATTTTATATGGAACTCTCTTATTGTGGTCATTGTTAAAATCTAAGGAACACGATGTTTTTTACCAGAAGAATATGTCAAATCAATATACCTATATATGTAGTATGTATGAGAAAAATTCCATTTTAATACTCGCATTTATCTGACGATGAATCTAAACGTTTGTCCGTGACGCATCTGGTCCAAAGGGAAATAACACGTCCATACAAATACAAACCTATTTTTGTAAAGAATTAATATATTCGAAATTTTCCCTTAATGCTTTTTTTTAACTATAAGCGTCATGTGGTAGAAAGTAGATAGAAATGTAAAAAGAACCATAACAGTTCATACATCTTATAATCGAATATTCTAATTGTAAACCCGGTAATTAAAAATTTGTTATTGAAACCATATTACAGAGTATATTTCGTAAAAAACAATAAGCCACGTGAATAAGCAGACGATGTTTTCGGCACGTCTACTTATCATCCATCTGGCGATAATTTGATTCATTGTTTCTGGCTATCCAGTATGAAAAAACTTGGCCGTGTAAGTGTAATACATATAATCAGTAACAATATGAACCATAATTCATGGTAATTCTTATGCTTGTCTAAATTTTATTGGACTTCCCCAAGTTTTCGCCTGTGCTCTTGTTATATTTCAACATCGAATTTTATATATATTTATATTAAATGTACACCATATTGTTTATACTTCCAATGATGCCCTTTAGCGTGTAATACTTCCACCCCTTTATAATTTTATTTCTAATAAAAAGTTACCCTGAAGCAGGCTTAGAAGCACATTAAATAACCATTAAATTAAAAAACTTTTATAACGAAATTTTCCACGAAATTATGAATCCTATTAACTTAATACCATAAGTAGCAACGTTATTTTGCCCTCTACTTACCACGCATATAAAAGTATAAACATATAAAGTCTGCTGTCCAAAATCCTGTTAAGTTTAAAACGTAGTGCTGTTGTTTTTGCCGCTGCTTGTATGTTTTTTTTTTTTTGTATTTTTATTATTTTAATCCACTTTTAAAGTGTCATTTACAATGACTTCACTTATTTTGCAACCGAACTATTTAGCTTTATAAAAATTTCATTTAATTTCGTTTGTGATATTTTGTAATTACAATTTTAATTGTGTACAATTTTTATGAGACCAAACCATAATTAAGTTATTTCCATTTTCAGCGAATTTTAATTAAGCTGCTTACAAGTTTGCCATCTTTCATCAACACATAGCTGTAGAGACTGGTGGCGGGTAATATTTTCCAAACAATAAATTCAATTATTTTAATCGCTGAAAAGTTGCAACAGAAACGCATAGCGTTGGGCCTCAATACCACAGAGCAGAGAAATTATCATTGTCTGTGGCAACCGAAACACCAATACATTAACCATAAAGGATGCATATGCAGTGGCTTCGACATAAAGCACAATAAC
>JAHXMU010000479.1:275831-325513 GCA_019455685.1 Philornis downsi | reverse complement strand
ACATCAAGCAACAAATCGCAATGCTAGGACATATAACGTGCTTGATGATGATACTGTTGCTCTATTGACTTTGAAAAATTCTCTTGTTCTACTTTAGTGGGTCCTGTTAAATTTGTTGCGTGTTTCAATAACAAACACACACACACACACGTACACGTACACACAAGAGAAAGAATATATATATGTATATATGTAACTAAAAAGGATTCCATATATGTATGCATGTGTGTAGCTTTAGGCATATCACAGTCGTAAGTGTGTTTCTGTTTTTGACAGTGGGGGAAATGAGGTAAAGAAATAACTCCAAAATATAAAAAAAGTGTTCACAGTTCCATCACATGACAGAGCAACAATTGATGTACGCCTTACATCCAGCATGTTGGCCCTTTTATCAGCGTTACTGTAGAACAAGTATACATCGAAAAGTTTCACTATCGCAAAGAATTTTCAAGAAATTTCTTACCTACAGCGCAGCTGGAAAATCATAATCATTAATTTGTTCCGCATTGCCTAATCGCAGCAAAATGAAGGGAAAATCACGTCCAACAAATACAGGAATTGGCAGTCGAAAACATCGATTAACGAATGGCGACCTTGCTGATGACTTTGATGTTTTGAACGGATGAGTCATTTTGATTGTACGTTTTGCACACAGAAGTAGCAGAAGCAATAGTAAAGGTAACAAAATAAGCAACGATATTAATTTATTTACTAAAATCTGTATTTTTGGAAAAATGCGAAAACAAATTCTGACAAAAGAGAACCCGACCTTGAATATATATTTACCTTTCTTGTCACGTTACAATACAATATGGACAAGAATTATGGCAAAGATGTGATCTATTTGGTCTACGTGATTAACTGATGGTTAGAATATGCGATGATGGCTTATACGACTGTGAATTTAAGCCCAGGTGGGGCCACATAACTTTCTTCCTAAAGAGGTTATTACTGGACAACAATTACAGTAGGAGACTAATCGACAGGTCTAGTAAAAGCTTTTAAAATTAGAATTGTTGTTTAATAGTAGGCCCGTCACATCTGTTTCATAGAATACAAGAGAGTTTATTTGCTTGTATGATATTTTTAACAACTTTTTTTCGGTATCTAACAGTACTTGAATTTCAGACAAATGAATTAAATCATACTATCCTTCTCCCAGAGTTCTTCCATCAAAGGTAAAGAGGTTGTGTTTTATCCTCTGTATATGGTACAAATTTGCTAGGGGGTTGGTATATCGCATGTTGTTTACTTGAAATATTTATTTTTGTTAAATCGTTGTATTTATTTGTATGAGAGGTTCTACAAGAGGCAGGCAAACGTATACCAATTTTAAATCAATTTAGTGTAATTGAAGTAAGCGTACGAATGAATGGGTTATAAAGGCCATTTGTATGGGAGGTATAAGTAGGGGTACGGTTAACCTGCCCATATTTTTCAAAACATTATTAAATATTGGACAAAGAACACAATTTTGGACTACTGGAGTCTAAAAGAAAAAAAAAAAGAAAAAATCGTAGAATATATTCGACAATGCTATACATGTCAATTCCCAGATTTAAGTTCACCAAGTCTTTGATGTCTACCATTTTTGAAGTAATATTTTTTTTAATTGGACTGATAATAATTTTAGTATTTTAACAAATTTTAAATTATTGCAAGCGATCAATTAGAAATTCCTGGAGAAAGGCTGAATTTCGGCGAATCAATCAATTTTTATGGCAGGCTTGACGTTGCAGTTAATTTTCGTCTTTAGATCTATATACGAGTATGTATAGGGATATCCATTGAGTGATTTCACAACCGCCGGTCTGGTAATGCTGTCAGCTGTTAAATGTCTGTTATCTTAATTGTTATTTGTACAGTAAAATGTTTGTCATTTACGAATATGGATCACTAAACAACCGAAGAACGCGCAAAAATAGTTAAAACTTAGTACAAATATGGTAATTCAAACGTTTGCTTTCAATCGAAGAACATTTTCTTTAGCGATAAAGCTCAATTTTCACTTGGTGGCTACAAGCAAAATTGTCGCATATGGGACTCGGAGAACCCAGAAGTGATTGTGGGAAAGCCATTGCATCCTGAAAAAGTGACCGTTTGGCGCGCAGGTGCCATTGGGCCGTAGTTTTTCGAAAACGGCCTGAAAAAGATTCACTGCTGCTACTAATCCAGAGGCGGTCATTTGAATGACGTTGTACGTCATACATAATGGCAAGGTCCAAGCATTATAAGTAAACAAAAGTTTCATCGACATCATAGCTTCATGTACGTTTTATTAACTTTAATTGAAAACAGAAAAAGGATAATCCTATATTTAGGTCTGCAATTGACTGTGTCATCTAACAAACGGAGGAAGTTCTAGAATGGCAGGCATAATCATTGCTTCTACGAATACTATACATACATACAACATAGAGTTTCAACAATTTATTATGAGTCTATTTACAAAACTAGTATAAATATCATTAAATCATAAATGCATTTCATAGGATATTATATGGGCTTATACACGCGTTTTTATGAAATTCCAAAATTCAAAATTTCTAAATGCTATCCTGATGTACAATATTGAAATGATTTTCTTGATGATATTTTTTTTGTCTTTTTTGAAGAAGCAACTTAGCATTACTTACTAAGCGCGTAGAAAAACTATTTTTTGCACTTAAATATATTTGCATAAATATTGTAAGTTTTTCACTAGTTTATGACATCTGATGAAAATGCACTGAAATAGAGTTAAAATCAACCTCATATGACATATTTTCACAGCCTCTGGGTCATGAGCTGCTAAACTTTTTAAGATCTTTTGATTCTTTTCTTTTGTTGGTTGTTATTGTAGCAAGCTTGAGTTATATTATAAATGTTGCAAAGTTTTAAGAAGCCTGCTAATAAAAATTAGAGAGTTAGGAATAATTTGTCAAATCAGTCAATTTGTATGAGGCAGGTGATTAGGGTTCATTTTCAACTCATAGCTACATTTTAAAAAGTTTCATAAGGATTTACGATAGTTATAGGGTGGTTCGGAAAGTTCGTTCTGTTTTTAGAAGAAGTATATTTGCAAAAGTGTAATGAATATGTTTATATCATGTGGTAATCCTACTGGTTGTTCTTATAATATTGTTCTTACTACTACTGTTATTTCTTTTAATACAGTTAGTCTAAGCTGAACCGTCAATCCGTCTTGTCATTCTTCCCATATATAACAAAAAGTATATACAAGAAAACCATTATTTTAGTCTATTATATAATATCTCCCTTTTTTAATAACTCCTTCCCACCTCTCTGGGAACTTTTTAATTTCTTTCTTTTAAATCTCGTGTTTTTTTTGAATAAAAGTGTTCAATTCGATTTTTCGTTTCCTCATCGTTATGGAAATTCAGATCCATGAAGTGGCAACCACTCAGACTGCGTAATAGGTGATTGTCGGACGGGGCATGATCTGGAGAGTACGATGGGTGAGGTAAAACTTCCATTCAAGCTCTGACAGTTTCTGACGGGTCAGTAAGGCAGTATAAGGCCTGAGTGAGCGAGTGAGGTACCCACACGTCGATATTGCTCACAAATCCGATCTCTTTTATAAGACCGCGAACGGTTGAGACTGATTTTATTGGTGGTTTCAGCTTTTTCCCTAACTGTTGCACGGGTATTAACAATAACTAACTATCACCTTCTCGGAAACAATTTGGTCGTCCTGATCTGGGAGCGTTCGTTACGGAGAAGTCACGCTTAGAAAATCTTTTAAATCATTTCTGGCAATTTCTTTCATTTGGCCCGTTTTCTTCATAAACAGACTTTATTTTTCGGTTGGCTTCAGCAGTTGTCTTTCCTTTTCGGAAATAATACAGCATAATATGCCTAAAATGCTCTTTTTCGCTTATTTGTTCCATTTTATAAAACTTTTTTTACAACGCTATAACCACTGACAAGTAGAACGAGAAGACAAGTAAATAACAGTAAACAGTTTAGAGAAGGGATGGGAGGAAGTTATGATAGTTTTTGAGGGAACTCTACGTCATGATTAGTGACGTATGGTGAACTAACGAATTAACCGAACGAACTTTCCGAACAATCCAATACTTTGTTTATCATCCATCATACAAACATAGACAGACCAATCGATAAAAAGGCAAGAAGGAAAGTTGAAGGAGTAAACATAGAAACAATCGAACTGGGCCTTAAATATTGTAACATAAAGATAGTCCAATAATCAAATTAATGTGCCAAATTTGTTGCTCGAAATTTGTGATAAAAATCATAATATGTTGGAAATGAAGCCTTTCTTTCTGTAATTGGAACTTGGAATGTAGCAATAAAAAAAATTCAACAATTTTTTACATTTTCATTACTTCCAAAAATGAAGCATTCTCTCATAGTTTTGCCACTCATAGGGATTAAGTGATTGTGAGACTACGTTTGTGTTAATTGCTTGTTATTTCATGCTTTTTACATCTGGCTATTGTCTAAATACTTAAATGTCGATTAGAATATAATTCACTTTTTAAAAATTACAAGCGCATTGATCTTCAGCCATTTTTCTAGAATTCGTCTAACTAATTTTTTGATAATTTCTCAGAAGCCTAGTCTTTCCAACGGATTCGTGGTCGATCTCTTCTGTGCCTTCTATCGAATGTATTTAAAAATATATATTTCGTATTGCAACGACTTCATCTCGCAGCACAACATATTCTAGCTAATGCAAACGCTGTGTTTTGATGCGTTTTATAAATTCGAAGCTGTCGCATAGCTCATGATTTACACTGTACAAATAATTTTTCCCTCGAATACTACTGAGAAGTATTCACTCGAATAATGATACAATTCAGGATTCTCTGCACAACAAATAGGGCTGATATCCTTTGTAATTGGATTTTTGTTTGCCGAAAGAAGGTTTTGTCATAAATTCGTTTGCTTATTTTAAATGAATAAAAAAATTGCAACGAAATTTGAAAACTAAAAGGAATTAATAATTATTATAACATTTTAAATATGTATTTTTCCCGTAAAACTGAGTGATCTGCTGTTGTATAAGAAAAGAGCTCTTTGCATACATCCGAATTTCCGGTGCCTTTAAAAGCGCCCGTTAAAACCGGTGTATAAATTTGACCTACGATTATTTTACAAATTAGCCCTAGTAGTAGGTTTAAATATTGTAAATAAAAAAAAAAAAACTTAGATGTGAAATTGTGCATTTTCAAAATGCTGGAATCGTAGTCGTCCAAT
The DNA here is from genome assembly GCA_019455685.1 of Philornis downsi. Taxonomy (NCBI): domain Eukaryota; kingdom Metazoa; phylum Arthropoda; class Insecta; order Diptera; family Muscidae; genus Philornis; species Philornis downsi. The sequence goes on along the minus strand of JAHXMU010000479.1, from coordinate 320,290 downwards.
TTTAATCCAACTTGAGGTATTGCGCTAAAATATTCGAAATATTCTGCATTTAAACTCATATGCATTTTTTCTACTACTTTTTTTTACCATTCATTCTAAAGGGTGCCCCAACAAGAACACAAGAATTGCAGCAATTGAATTGTTTCTCTGGCTGTATGACATGTGGCGCCATCTTGTTGAAACCACATGCCCTCCACATTCATTTCTTCAATTCTAGGCACGAACAAATTGGTTATCATTTCACGATACCGAACACCATTGCCTGTTTGCGCTTGATATGCTTCATTTTCACCCTTCATCAATTAACGAACTCCTTTCTGTGTTCATGATCAGCTGTCTTCAGTTCCTGAGTCAATTGAACTTTGTACGCATGAAGATGGAAATCTTTCGTCAAAATTCGCTGCATAGTGGATTTGGAGACACCAATTTGCTGAGCTCGGTGTCGAATTGAGGTTGATGGAGTTTGAGTGACATCATCACGTACAGCAGCGACATTTTCGGTCAATCGATCTGGTCGAAGGCGAATTGTTGTCTTTACATCACTAACGGACCCAGTTTTGACAAATTTATCTCTTTACAGTTGACTCTTTTGGAGCATTATTGTGAGCCCAAATTGATCGCAATTTAGGAACTGTAGCCGCAAAACTTTCTCCATTTTGGTAAAACAATTTCACGATGAGAATGCGTTGTACATTTGTGTAGCGCTTCATTTTTACTAACCTCGTACCTTCTACTAGCACACAATAACAATTGTTCAAATATCAAACAATGACACATCGAATGGCGCCAAATTTAAATCTTGCGTTCTTGTTGGGACAACCTTTAGAATATTCAAGCAAACGAAGTCGTCGTGAACATGACTGGGAAAAATCTCACCCACTTCTACAAAAATGTTTCAGCACATGAGACACATCTTCTTTAGTCTAATTTTTTTTTTTTTTTTGTTTTTTTGTAAATTAGTTGGACTTATATAAAACCATCTTATAAATATTTTACTATATCAGGACACAATGGCCGACTTACTGGTTGAATCATTGTTATAAATTTAAGCTGTTGCCATTATGAAATGTGTTTGAAAGTTTTTGTTTGAAGGTTTTTCGATTAAAATAATAATTATATACAAAAGGACTACAGTACTAACAAAACATATGTGTTGTTTTCTTATACTGGTGAAAAAGATTCTTACCAACAGACGCCATTATTCCTTAGACTTGGTACGTAATGTCAATGAGTGTCCTCTGTGACACAAGATTTTTATTTAAAATATCTAAAATCAATAGTATATCAGAGGCATAATAGTTTTTTAACACCACTTTAAAACAAATGATGAATAAGTGGAAGAAAAAAAAAAACAGAATTCTTAGGTAAAACAAGTTTGATCACAATCTTTTACCAGAGGTTGTCTTATTTCCATTTAATTCCGCATAATTATCGCTATGTGGGTATTTAACTCATTTTATAAAGTTCAATATCCATTAAAATCTTCTCTCTTGAAGGATGAACAAATAAGCAAGGAGTGAAAAACTGATTACGGAATAGTAATTTTATTACAAACCGTCAGTAATTTTATTTGTACATCTGCTCCAACTCTATCAAGCATTTAAAACAGTTGAATGTAAGAAGAACTAAAGTGTTAAAATTCATTGTGCAAGCCAATATTTTGTTTTCCTAAGAACTCCTACACAACATTTAATTTTTATAAAATAAAAATTCTGTTAACCTCAACTGTTTCATCCATTGTGCATTTTGACGGTAGTCAGTCATGAATGTTTTTCTTAACAATTTCTTAACAAGAAATCTCTGGCGTTTCCCGGAACATTACAATAAAAAGCCGTATCGAATGTGGAAACTGACTGCTCCACTAACTCACGTCTGATCGCTGAAACTCAAGCTCATCGTGAATATATGAATTTCTGAATCATATGCCTTATAAAGTATGCATTGATAAATTGAACAGACTCACAGTGACAACGTGATGTCTTGGCAATTTCCTTTTCGTTACATCTCACAAAGATGAGTTGAGATGATGAGTTTAAAGCAAATCACACGTAGAGTAATTGCAGTAAACACTTGAGGTTAAGCGATATGTGATTTGTGGCAAATGTGTAGTATAGCAGGAATTTCATGCATATCAATGATTATATTTCACAGGAATCATAGGTATAACACGGGCAATTGGATAATCGGAGGCGGAGTCAATTTGAAATAAATTCGTTGCCTAATTGTTGAATAATTACATTATTTAATTCTTTATATTTTAACATGGGATTTAGAGCACAAGATTTTACTCAATAAATACGCGGCATTTTTTAGGAATTTATTAAACCCACATATTTCTTTAAACACTTTTAATTACTTTGCAGTTTGTTCTTTTATAGTAATATAAAAGTTTTGATTTCGATGAAACTTTTATTTCATTATAATGCTTGGACCTTGCCATTATCTACGAAATACAATGTCGTTTAAATGACATCTGGATTGATTGCAACAGTGGATCCTTTTGAGGTAGTATTTGACCACTTTTTGGCACATTTCGGGCGGTCTCTTGGTGATAACTTGAAGAATGCTCGTCTTCAAATGCTGCAATATTTGGGGACTTTCCGTGTCTTTGACGTAGCGCGGCAAAAGAAGTTTAACGGCGTCAAATCGCATGATCTTGGTGGGTAATTGCCGTAGCCAAAACGTGAAATTACGCGTTTTGGAAACTTATCATGAAATAAAGCCAAAATCGGTCGTATTGTGTGACACGTTCCACTGTCTTCTTGAAACCACACTTCGTTCAGTTTATAATCTTCAATTTTAGAACAAAAAAAAAAAAAAAAAAATAACGTTGGTTATCGTGCGACCAGAGCGCTTTGAATTGAAATTCGGATTATCCGCCAAGCTTTCTCTAACAGAAACGATATTTTCGGCAGTGCGTATATTGCACTGTAACGCTTCTATACTCTTCAAATTTATTCATAATTTTACCAATTTACTGCACAGTAGATTGATTATGACAACCGTAATCACTCTATCATACACGAAAAGTGCCTACGTTTGAATCACCACATCCGTTGTAAGTTTCAACTATTTTGAAACGTACTTCGGTTGTTAAGCGATCCATATTCGTAAAAAAGCAAACCTTTCACTAAACACACAACACTTCAGGTGGCAGGTGTTTAACACCGGAGGTGTGCGGTCATGATATTTGCTGAAATATGCATACATTAGCGGCTAATGAAATCCAAATTAACAGACTCCGCCACTTGTTGCCGCATTTGATAATATCTTTTTTTGACCGCACTTGCAATAAGATAATTTTTTTAATGCGTTGTTTAGACACAACAAATTTTATGGGAGCTAAGGAAGGACAACAAGTTTAGAATGAGTAGTAGGAAAGAAATGTTAAAACAGCGCATTTACTTTGTTTTACAGAAAACCGGTTAATATCGGTTTAATTCTTTTTGTCGGGATTTTAAAAAAGTTAGTCCCCCGGATAACTCATAAACTGGCTTTTAGTTATGGTCTAAATTTTTATACTCTACAAACGATTGACAGTTTTTACTCAAATCTCTGCAATTACATAGCTTTAATTGGATTAGTTCTCTTGAAAAACCATCTGAAAGTAGGCCACAGGTATTCGGACGTGTTGCACAGGGAATTGTCGAAGCAATTTTATGTAAGCCAAGCAACGGTTTGAGAAACGTCCTAATAGCTTTTTCTTTAATGTACAAACGTGATGCAGGGTGACCAATAAATGATTTTATAGAATCTGAAATAAATTTTTTATTAATTCTTACTAATTATTTATCTGCATTGGTTTGAAAAAAGCTGCACTTTTATGATATCTTTTTAGTATACCTTAAAAAGTAATTGAATTTAAGTCAGCTCCACGCTTAGTGATCTATATGAAGCGCTTCGGCACGAGTATGCTTAATTATCGTTAAAATACATGATTTTAAATCATCTAAATTCGTTGATTTTGTTTTGTAAAATCAGGTTTAGTAGTGTTCGAAGGCTTTAGGAAAAATATGGAGTTTTTTTCACATCAGCTTATTAAGAAATTTTCATCCCAATTCTGCCATAACTTTCACATAGTTGAAAACGTTCTTCTTTTCGCATTGTTCTGGAACGAAAAACTCCATCAAAGTAATTAAATAATATATTGGTAGCAATGCTCATCATCCTCCTCGAATAAGTTATCAAATTTTGCTATTTCATTACCATAATTTTTTGTTTATACAGTCCTTAAAATATGCATATTAGGATGAGGTCACCCTTTAATTTAATAAATCACAACCCAGTCAGAATTTCCCAATACAATATTCGACAATATAATAGTTTTTTCGTTATTTTTCAAATCTAAAAATATAACACTCAGTACGAATGCATTGGCACCCCAATAAAAGGCATTTCCTCTTTAACATGTCTTACCTATTTTACCCTTATCTGGTAACAGTCTTCAACATATTTCTTGACTGCAAGATTCTTATAATTTTTGAAAACAAAATGCACTGAAAGACAAAGTGGCATTTAGTGGCCAAAATGTCATATAAATACATAAACAACTTAGAAGCTAAATGTGGTAGTGGAATTGGTAATGCTTAAAACATACTACCTGCGGAAATGAGATCCTAAGTCCAAAGTTATTGCAAATAGTCCAATTTAATCTTTAGTAAAAATGTTTCACAAAATAAGGCAGTTTCTGTATTTATTGTAAAGTTAGTGCAGTACAAGATATTCTGTATGCGCAGCGACGAAATGTTTTCTGTTAGTATAAGACATTATTTAATATTTGTTTTCATATCCCTATGTAAGGATATAAATGTGAAAATGTAAATTTTATACAATAAAATGAAAACAATTGTAACCGACCGTAGCTCTGTGGTTAGTAAACGCAACTACCGTTCGAATGACCGAGGATTCAATCCCGCATACAGCCACCTATCATTATTTAAGCAGAGGCGCCCTCGATGTGTCTAGCGAACACTTTGAGTAGTCGATCAGTCGAGAAGACTATTAAATACTTCTTAAACTGCGACATTCGGAATCGTCATTGAAGTGTTGGTCCCGTTGGATGAATCTTAAAATAGAATGCGTGTAAGCTCAGTGAATAGAGGAACTCTTCAATGTCTCATTTATGGGATGGAAGGAAATTTATTTAATAAAATCAATTAGCGCTTTCCCCAACTGAACAGTATTTAACCTCAAGATATTATAGTTAAATGTCAGCTATTGTTTTTATATGCAAAATTATCAAGAAATTCTAGTTGGAAACACGGTAGATCTTCAAACTTCATACTATTTTTGAATACACCAAAACTATAAAAATGGGGGAAAAGGCTATCACCGACATTTTCTGCGTATACTGAAATAAATCCGCCAACTAGCGTTGTATCTACTGATCATTGCTTCTGAGAGATTATTTGGCCAAAACCAACACCATTATGATGCTTCAGCCACCGTTTTCACTAGATTTGAATAGAATAGAATATTTTAAGGGAGCGCTCTAATTTTGGACGTGATTATCAAAAAATAATATATTGAAAAATACAAATTTTCTCCGGATAAACCGAAGTCGGTATATTATAGAACTTATGAGAAGCAGCAATTTCAGAAGCGCAATTAGGAAAGTTATCATTTTTTTCAGTTTTCCGTCCGCTTACTGTCATGAGCGGAAATGATTTTTCGGTCTTATGGGGTATCAGCTAAATTAAAAAAATACAGGATCAAATACTCATCTTGGAAAATTAGACTTCTTCGATATTTTCCTAAACTAGAAAGTATAGCATATTTTCGATATCTGGATAGTACAAGAAATCATCGCATAAAAAATTTCATATTATTTCATCACACATCGAATCGGCACATCCTCCATAACATTGAGAGCTGCAATCTGTAATGAGACTTATAAAGCCTGCGTGTGGAGTTCTAACGAAATTCGTAATTTTATTCGAAAGGTCCATGTACGAGTATGCCATTATCTACGGAATACCAATTTTTATGGGCTTCCCTAAATTTCTGTCAATCTTCCGCATTGATATGGCTGAATTTGAGCGATGGCCTGAATTATGTTGACTATGTGGGTATCGGTTATTTGAGGCTTATTGAATAGACAAGCGACTTTAGAAAATTCAAATCAAGTCACCTTCGCTGGAAATAAACATGACCTAAAATCGTACATGGAGAATGTTCGCTGTGACATTCACTGTAGGGCAAAGCGCCATCGCGTCACATGTTATCTACATCTATATCGTTAAACTGAGGCCAAAATAAATTATCAGTAATCTGTAGTGCTCGCTGTTGACGGTGGCGACTTCGATAAAGTGGTTTGCGGAGAAGTATGAACGAATGTTGCCGCCGACCCAAAATCCTCACCAGACTGTAACGTTTTGTGGATACATTTCTACCTGGCACAACTTTTGTGGGTTGGAGCCGTCCCATATATGGCGAATTTATTTATCAATAAAATAATTCATCCAAAAATGGGCTCCATGGCAGATCATGAACTCGGACATCGTTTTCACAAGAGAACACTCATTTTGATATTAAAATTTTATCGTTTGCATGTGCTGTTCTATCGCGTATTTTGAGGTGATTGTTCGGCATCAGATTCGGTAGTTGCCAACTGTCAACATCGGGCAACGCTATCTAGAATACGAGTTATAAGCCCTATCGAACTTTTGGCGACTGGCCAAATTTATGTCTATCCGCTAGCATTACTAATTGCGATAGAAAATTTTTATATGATTCGAAACAAATGCATCTAGAAACCAACTACAAAAACATCATTACCAGATTTAATCGTCGGAACAAAAGACAGTCTCTACATCCATTTCAGCTCCTATGATCTACATTTACTTTTTTTAAGTTACTATTTTTTAATATCCAATTCTCAACTATTTCAACTATTTGTAAGCGTCCACGAATATGTTGTGTTACGATTACAGAATGATAGGCGCCAGCTGAAATTATTTTCCTCTTTAATATTTTTGTCCTAAATTGCAGAAGTTAAGTTTTGTTCACAGTTTCTGCCACAATATGACAATTGTAGTAACTTATTTACAACACTTAAGAAATAAAGCAGAAACTGTTTATTTATTATACGGGATCCCGTACTCACTTCTTATGCATTTTAAATCTGCCATCGTGTCAGCGCTTACTGATTATTTTTCCTCTCTTTAATATTTATTCATTTCGTATTGTCCGTTTCCTTTTGATAACTGGGCCGCTACTTTAATGTACTTGCGCCTTGCCTCGCTACACGACACAGCACCAGAGAGAGCCCCAGGATAATTTCCTTCTCCCATTTGTTTGTGTTCATCCAATGTGCAAAGGATGAGGCCTGAGACACGTACAATGCAATTGTAATAAAGATACTAGAATTACAACGTAAATAAAATTACTTTAGTTTTGTTGTGCCGTCGTTGATTTCTTCCGCTATGACCATATTGTTTCTTCATTCTTGCAACTGGCATGAGACTTCATCAGTCTTGCTTTCGGAATATACGCTGGTATAAATAATGTAACATTTATACAACAATTGCACGCAATCGGGACATTTGTTTGCTCCTTCAGTCATTCTTCGCTGCCTACTTTATTTATATTTATAAGGTAAAGGGAAACCTCTTCATCATTTGTATGCATGCGTGAGATTTGGCAGCGAAAAATTTTGGTATGCGTTGTTTCATTACATCCAAATGGAGGTCAATAATGACTACTTTTATTTTATTCTGATTTTCATTGTTGTGAATTTCTTTTATGGATTCAGTTCAATTTATAAGATCATAATTCAGTGCAACACAATTATATAGCGATTTTTATTGTTATCTTGTTGATTATCTATGTTTTATAGTGATGTTATTTTTTATACCCTCGCTTAGTGAAGTTGGCATTGCGCTTTGTAACTTCTCCTTTTTGTTAAGTGGCGACTAGAAATAAACATCCTTATATATATTACACTTCGCACGTAGAAAATAATTCCAAGCTCTTTGGTCTTCTGTGCATCTTCTCCAAGTTTCTTTAGTACTTCGGAAGCCTGTTTCTTCCAACAGAGTTTTGGTCGCTCTCTTTTGCGCCGTCCATCGAGTTCGTTGTCGAAAACTTTCCATGCCGGAGCATTTGGGTCCATCAGCACAACATGACCTAGCCAACGCAATCGCTGTACATTTATGCGTTTGACCACATCGATGTTGGCATGTAGCTCATACAGCTCATTGTTCATGCGACGTCTATACTCTCCGTCAACGATGGAAAGTCCATATATTTTCCGGAGTATTTTCCTCTCCAAAATTGCAAGTATTGATTCATCCGCTAGCGTCATAAATCAGGATTTTGCGCCATGTAACAAGACAGGTAGAACCGACGTCTGGTACAGTCGGGGTTTTGTTTGTCGAGGGAGGACTTTATCATTGAATGGCTTGCTTAGTCCATAGTAATATCTATTAGCAAGCAAAACTCTCCTCTATATTTCCAAGCTGACATCATTTGTTTTGTTTGCAGCGGGTCCGAGGTATATTAATTCATTCACCACTTCAAAATTATAGTTGTCAACGTTCGCACAGCGTTTGGTCGTTGAAACAAATAAGTTTATCTTTACTAGCAGACACATTTTTGCTGACTTCTTTTCAATGCTTGAGAACACTGCAGTAACATCTCGCAGTTTTCTGCCAATACTGTCTATAGGTACTTCATCCGCATACCCGAGTAATATTTGGCTTTTGTTAAAGTTATTACTAGTGCTGTTAACTGCAGCTTTCCTCACAATCAACTCTAATCAGAATTTGGGGTGTTTAGTTACGGTAGTTGAGGGAGTTTGGTGTAGTGGGCTGTCGCTATCTCGGGAGTATGCAGCTTAGCGATGTATAGTTTTCTTTGTGCGTAACGTTTTTCTCTCTTCTCAGTCTCGTGCATACCTTAGCTGCAACCAGGTGATGATCCGAGTCAATATTAGTACCCGGATCCCACGCACGTCCGTGATACTTGAGGCATGTCTTCCATCTATTACGTGCTCAACCTGATTGCTAGTGTTATGATCAGGAGATATCATGTGGATATCTTTGCGCGAGAATCTGGTTCCAATTACTACGATATTTTGCGCCGAAGGAACGAAACCAGTTTTGGATCCGTTTTCGCAATTATTGCTGTGTACGAGACGACCGAATTTTCCGAATGTTAGACTAAAAACATCTACTCCAATTTTAATACCGTGGCTAGGGCAGCGGTAATGTGTTATTTAGTCACTTATGGAACTAAACCGGCAGACAAGACGTCTAAGTCTCTTTCTTACAATAAATTTGCATACGAATTCACGGCAGCGGTCATGTGTTTCTTCTTTAGTCCACTCATCTTTTTCTTCTGTCGAAGCAGATGGACAGATCAGCGTAGTGAAAAAATATTTCATCTTGATGCGGATAGTGACTATTCAGTCACTTATGGAACTAAACCGGCAGACAAGGCGTCTAAGTCTCTTTCTTACAACAAATTCGCATACAAATTCATACCATTCTGCGTGGTAACTGTAGTAAATGTCACAGTTTTTACGCCAATTGCACTCTTGTCTTGTCCATCGCATTTCCCGCAAGGCGGTGATGTCAGCTTTACATTTGTCCAGAACATTCACCGATAGAATAGAGGCATTTTCTCTGTAAAAAGTGCGAACATTTCAGATGCATATCTTTAAATCAACGTGCTTATAATATTTGCGAGGGTTCATTAACATTTGGGTCCGTTTCTTTAGTTGGATTCGTTTTTGCATTTTAACGTTATTTAAGATGAGCGGCTTTTAAGGCCATCTCCGACCATTGTGTTAGTATGAGATAAGTTTCAGTAACAGATATTGCCTACTGGCCATAGGCGCACCAGTGTTAGCTTGCCATTCAAGTTTCTCAACAAAGCGCCTTCTCAATTTAGCTACCATCAAATGGATGTCTGATGGCATTACCAGGAATACTAGCCCGAAGGTTGGTTACTCCCAAGGATTCTGATTACTTCAAAGTTAATAACAATCAGAGAGCCAAAATTTATAAAAGTTTCCTAAAAACTTTAACGGGCATGCATGATATAGCGAAGACTTTTTGTCCTCCCCTACTTCCTCTACCATTTAACATTGGTTCTTTTTAATATCTCTTTCCCATTCAATACATTTCTTACAAGCACATTTCGTTTTTTGTAAATCAACTTCTTTGTAAAATAGAAACCACTTCAACTTCAAGTACACTCTTGTTTGCAATGACGTAGATGGTGTAAAACTCGGTCCATTGAAATATTCCAATAATACCAATTAAATTGTAGATGGAGTCAGCATGAGATTATGTTTTATCAGAATGAGGTTGTGATTTAACAAAATTCAATTTCTTGACAGTGTATAGAGTTGGATTTGTGTAATTTGTTGCGGGAAAAGTTGTTTTTTTAAGAAAATTTTTAATTTTGAAATAGGCGACAGTTTGATGCATAAATTGATTGTTAATTGTAGCGGAGGCAATTCGGATTTTTTTTACAGCTATATATAACGAACTGTGAAAAGCATAAAGATGATATTTCTCGCATACAAAATGTGTTAAACAAATAAGGTGAATTTTCAAATTTCGCTGGCTACGTACATTTGACTTTCGATTATTACTTTTTGTTTATGTTGGCACACTTGTCTCAAAGATATGTTGACGGTTTTATCCATATAACATTTTTAGTTTGTTTGTGAGCTATCGAAAAAAATGGATCACAGAAGTTGTATCAAATTTTGGGTAAAAAATGGAATTAAATGCTCAAAAACACTTGAAATGGTGACAGTGGTATACGGTGCGAGTACTATGAGTCACAAAAAAATATATTTACAAGTGTTACAAGCTTTTCACAGAAGGTCGAGAAGATGTAAATGACGACGCTCGCTCTGGACGCCCCAGCACATCAACAACCGATGAAAATGTTGAGAAAGTGAAAAAAATTGTTACGGAGAATCGCCGAATCACAATTAGAGAAGTTGCTGAGGATATCGGCATATCGGTTGGCTCATGCCATGCAATCTTTTCTGAAATTTTGGGCATGAAACGTGTGGCAGCGAAATTCGTTCCAAAATTGCTGAATTTTGACCAAAAACAACGTCACATGAGCATTGCTCAGGAATTGTTGACAGGTGATGAATTATGAGTATATGGTTATGACATCGAAACCAAAGCCCAATCGCCTCAATGGAAAAGTCCAGGAGAGCCAAGACCGAAAAAGCACGCCAAGTTCGATCAAATGTCAAGGTTTTGCTCATTGTTTTCTTCAATTCTCACGGCGTAGTGAATCAGGAGTTCTTACTACAAGGTACTACGGTAAATAAGAAGTATTACCTTGAAGTTATGCGCCGTTTGAGTGAAGCAATGTGGAAAAAAGACCCGGAATTGTGGAAAAAAGTGCATGGCTTTTGCATCATAATAATGCACCTGCTCACTTGCTTGTTAGAGATTATTTGGCCAAAACCAAACCCGTTATCATGCTTCAGCCAGCATTAACCAGATTAGGCCCCCTGCGATTTTTTCCTGTTCCCAAGATTGAAGAGACACATGAAGGGACGGATCTTTGTGACGGTTGAGGAGATAAAACCCGAATCGCTGAGAGACATAGCAAAAAGTGCATATCAGAACTGCTTTGTCGATTGGAAAGAACGCTGGCACAAGTGTATTATATCTGAGGGGACTACTTTGAAGGATATGAAATAGAAACTGATGAATAAATAAATATTTTTTGAACATACTTCGTAAATTGTTTGGATCGTAAAAATTTGGATTGTTTGTTCGTAAATTGTCTGCCCATACAATAGAGAAAACTGAATGATCATTTCTATGAAGAGGTAGAAGAAATATTACAATTGTAACAAATGCTACCGGTATATAACGTTCTGAGGAAAATGTTCGGGAGAGAAGGAACTGGGCGAATGGTCTTACAATTTAGAGTCTGCTGGCAAAATGTTGTACCAAGTGTTACGAAATTATTGAAATTGATGTTAGAATTGGAAAGAGTCGAATCCAGAACAGAATATTAAATAATTTCCCTTCACAGTAAGAAATAATCTTTACACAGAATTACATACGCATTGTCTTTTTCGATTGAAATCGAGAAATTCCAATTAATATTGAGAAAAGAACCTTCGGGACAGAATTTCCACCTAATATTAAAAAAGATAAATTGTAAATGATAATTTCCTTTTCATATCGAGAGAAGGTCAGTTGAAAATGAAAATGGTTTTTTAGGTCGTGGATATGCTGTCCATTTTTTATTGTAATGTAGTACAATTGAAGAAAAGACATGAACTTATGGTTAAACCGGTCATTTATATGGCGGGAACACAGAAGGCGCATATAATGGGTGCCCTTTTTTACAATTTGCCAAAGATCCTAAACTAACCCATTGAACAAAATATCAGTTTTCTGCAATCTATGAACTCGGGGTTAGGGGGAAAAATTTGATGCCAAGAAATCTGTTAAAAGATGAACCAGAAATGATAATCACTTTGCAATCCCGTGCTACTATATTGGAAAATGCTACTGTATCCTAAACGTATACTGGATATCAAAAATATTTTTGTCTAACTTGATAGCACTATGATAGATATCTGTGGCACATTCCACATCATAAATGTCATTACCACTTAAGCTGTGATTGCTTTTGTAGGATGAAAAACTTGACTCCGTCGATTTTTTTCCAGTCATAAAATGTGTGATTTTGTTTAGCAATGGAGTTTCATTACCCTTTTTTTACGAAAAGGAATTTCCGCTGCGGGAAGGGTTAGAACATTACAAAAAATCTTCGATGAACAGTATTTGTCGAAGATAAGCGTAAACGGTCAAACAAAGACCGAGAATTAGTTGGAAACAAAGAGCGCCCTTAAAGAAAGAAAGGCCTTGATGACGTTGGCACTTTAAACGGATCAGTTAACTCCACTTTAGAAAATATTTTGAGCAGCAGGTGTGTAACAGAAACACTCATTGCTTTCAAAAAATACTGTATGATACGGATTATTAAAGATGTGACTTGGATCTACGAGTATGCTTATGATCGGGAAACAATCGACAAATCAAGTATGGTACCAAAGGTAAAATTGGACAGAAAATACCGCACCAAAGTCGCTCAAATATTCCGGTTCGGGTTCTTAACGTTTTGACCGATTTTGATGAAACATTACACAGATGTTTTTGAAATATTGAGGAATACATATATATGTTCGCAGACTCAGTACTTTAGGTATAACCCAGAGCTGCACTGCGTGGTCCAAAATACGGCACCTCAGATTTAACTTTTAATATTTATTGTGCTACCAATACAAACGCTCTTGAAAAAAATCGACAAAAATTTGCTTACTTGTCAAGTACGTCTCTAATACCTTGGGAATATGCATTTTAGAGTATATTTTCAGTCAAATTTTAGCAGATACGCGGACTAATTATACAGGGTGTCCGTTGGAAAGACATACTACTTTGTTTGTTTATAATTTTTGATTAAATGAAAGAGGATGAATCTTATATTGATAAATGTTGTATTTAATGTCGGCAATTATGTGTGGAATACAATATCAGATAAATGACCGCCTCTGTCAGCCTCACAAATGCGAACCCCTTTGAGCACATTTTTCATTACATTCTCACACATTTCACGCGGTATTTCCTTAATTTCATCACGAATATTTTGTTTGAGGTGCTCAAGCGTTCCGGAGCAGTCAAATCAGGTGATCGTGGAGGCCAATCAACATCACCACTTCCTGAAATAACTTGTTATGGAAAGAGCTATCGCAGTAATTCCATTGTGATCCTTTCTGTATGCGATGTGGCACCGTCATGTTGATTCCACATGTTAATCAAGCTCAAAGCATGCAGTTGTGACGTTAAAAAGTTTTTAATCATATCACGATGCGCCGTTTTCAGTTTCAAAGAAGCAAGGTCCAATGATTCTTCCTGGCCAAATTGCACACCAGACTATCACTTTTAATGGATGCAAAGGTGAGTGATGAACAATTTGAGGGGTTTCCATTGCCCAGAACCGAATATTCTGTTTATTCACATATCTATTCAAATCAAAATGTGCCTCGCCACTCATTATGTTTTTCTCATTATGTTTTCTCTCGGGTGTAACATCCTATTGGCATTTGTACGGCGGCGTAAATTATCTTGTGGAAGAAGCTCTTGCTCCAACTGAATCTTAAATGAAAACAAATGCAAATCCTTGTGCAAAGTTGTGGCCAGCTTTGGTCTTTGGTCTTTGAAGACCAAGCTCCTGAGCACGGCGTTGAATTGAGGTTGATGAATTATTTTGAACATTTTCTTGAGCATCAGTAATGTTTTCAGCTCTTTCTTCGAAATCATTCACTACTTTCTCATTGTCGCAGTAATCGATTATTGGTTTATCGAATATTTTTCCATATTAAATATGCCACGTCTCTACTTCACGACTGCCAAATATGAACTGTCAAGACTAATGTTTACCAAAACGGCCGCAAAACACAGTAGTATACCTTCCCGACGGACACCCTGTGCTCATATGAACATAGACTTTTACGACTTTCAGCAGCATATCTATATTGTGGAGAATTAGGTGAGCATTTGTATATTTTACAAGCGAAATCCCAAAATGGGTATACCTCACAAACTTTTTAATAATTTTGAAATCATCACATGTTTTGTGTTATAAGAATAATCAACATAATAAGCAGTTACCTAGATTTTCATAGTAGTATTTTTTTAACTCTATAAAACATATTAAAACAAACGTTTTTATTGAAACATTTGTAAAAAAAAATCATGTAGTCGGTCTGCATTAGCTCCTGTGCTCCCCATCCTGCGTTGAAACTTGGTTACAGACATACGAAACAAAAATAATTTCCAGATTAATTAGATAAATGAGCTAGGATTGGTAGGCAAATAATTGCAGTAAATGTCACTTTGTATGTTATAAGCTTTGTTATTTTGTGTAGAACTGATGATGTAAATCCCTAAATGAATGATTTGTTTTGCGAAATTTTTTTAAAAGGGTTCTGGCTTTGGAAAATTAAATAATTCTATGAAATTCGTACGCAAATAGGTATTAACGTGTATGAGATCATTTGACAAAAAAATTTTTATGTATTATTATACAAATGATGTTATCGAAAATGTCTCCGTATCCCTATCGTACATCCTTTATAATACATTTCAATATTTCTCGAACACAATCCTCAGAGCACAGTAGGAACGACCTTGCCATATTTATGCAAAAAATATGTAATGTAAAATCAATTTATTAACATTAAAACGTAATTATACACATATTCAAACATATTTGGTATGTACTAACTGTGTGGAAGCCGGTGATAGGTTTGCATACCATAAAATTCAAAACAATGACTTACAATCTGTCTGGATTAATAACATACAATAACCCTTTTAAAAGCCCTAAGGATACATTCATTGTTTTGTGCGTTTTGAATTTAATGAATAATTAATAATGCGAAGGAAAAAAAACCATCATGCAAATATGTGTAAAGTTATTGTGCAAAAAACCTTCATGGAATGGATATTCCTACTTATACAATGAATTACATGAAAACAGAGAGTTGTCGTGGACGACCGAGAATCACACTAATTTCTATTAGATGATCTAAACAATAATGGATATCAAAGTAGCACAAGAAATGGAAAATACTTCCACATTTCAAAGAATTTGTTTCCGATAAAAATTGGGGGCGTCAAATATATCCTAAAAAGAAACGTTAAAAAAGTGTTGAAAAATGTGTCAAAATATTGTCGATCTGAAAAGAGTGCAACAAATTGAACTAAGTCAAAAAAATCGATTATTAGCCTAATTATTTATGTGAATTTGAAAAACGAAATTTCTGGAACAGATAACAATCATTTGCATTATTTGAAATATATAAAATAACGAATCATCAATTCCCATTGAACGAGGAAGATTGTATTTTTGTGTGCACAGAGAATGAAAATATGACAATTTAAATTACGCTTTTATACCAAATTTCAAACATATTTTTGAGAACATAAAATTGAAATCATAAATGCCATTAGTGATTGAGCTACATTTGATTTAGTGTGACGCAAACACTAATTTCGATGATTTTTACAGTGTATGATTTTGTTGGCCAAATAATTTATATAAAATTTCTTTTATGAAATGAAATTTCTGCTGCGGAAACGTTTAGAATGTTGCAGACAACCTTTAGAATGTTGTGTAAAAACCTGTGGAGATATGATTTCTGGCTGACCAACATATTACGCGGGGGTAAGATTAGGATCTACGCTAACTATTCGGTGACAGCTAATCAATGAAATGAATATCATGCTAAAGATGATAAAATGACGAAAAGATTGCACCAAAGCCTCTCCAAAATTAATGTTATGTCGACAATTATCTTCGATTATTGCAGTGCTGTGCATTATGCGTCCTTAACGTGAAGCTATTCTCATAGAAAGGTGTGATTTATACGGGTTTATATATATTTAGAATGCAATGAAATAGATTTGGAACAATAAATACAGATTTTTTGAAAATAGTCAAATCGAATCTTACTTTTAGAGCATTTTTTGAATGTAATGATACCATAAAAATTGATATTGTCGAAGCCCATTTATTTCAGTACAAAGTATTTCTAATATGTTTTATAACCTTTACGGAAATGCCAGTAAACGTAAAATTGTAAAATATGATGATTATGATTACCAGACATTCTTGTCTATTGTACGCAGCATTAAAAAAACACTCACTTCCCCATTTCATTTTGATTTTATTGATGCAAAAGCCGAGGTAGATGAACTCATCCATCTCTTCAAAATTATATAGCGGTTAATATTTACTCTGTTTCATACACTAGTGGACTCTTTTTTTCGCTGAAATTAATAACTTCGTTTTGTCCTCGTTTAATGTCAGACTGATTTTCGAGAAGGCTGCAGTATCGTCTCGCAATTTTCATGATATTTAATCATCATCGTACGCAAGCAATATTTGGCCTTTGTTGAAAATGGTGCAAGTCATGTTTAATGGCACAAGTCATATTACAGAGGTCACACAATACGCTACCACCTTGTAAAAATCCTTGTTTGATATAAAAGGGATTACTACTATCTAGCACTGCCTTTACTAAGAACTTCATGTCAATAAGTATCGTCATACAGACGACCTGTAAGCTTCAAACAATTTTTGTGTTCATATAATTTTTCCCATATGATATTGTTCAAGACAGTTTCGTACTTTATTCGATGCGATCTAATTAGTGCCTTTTATGAATACAGAATATAGTAAGGTATGATTCCAGTCGTACGTCATTGTTTTAGCCTTAATTTGATACATGCATATTTTCAGCTTATCGCCATCAATCTTAATAGATTTGCCGGCAGGGCTTCTGCCTATGGGTGCTTTGTAGTTCTTATGCTATTATTACGTATTTCCAATTTTGATTTGGCTCATTTGTAGGTAATCTATGTCATAGTCTGCAATCAGCTTGATGACTTTCCATCTGGAATTAGCAACTTAAAGAAATGTTCTCTCCAAAATCGCAGTAAACACTAAGTACCACATTATGAAGGAATTTTCGGACACCATTGCTCTGCCGCTTTTTAAAATTCTTTCACTTAAAAATACTTCTCTCTTTCCCCTTATATCGTTTCTTCCTGGCGCAATATTTCTATGCCCGCAATATCCTTCTCCCAGATAGCGCTCGTTTGACCAGAGTTTTTCGTACTTTACTAGGGGTTAGCGATAGTAGCCACCCGCTACTATCATTGATATTTATATTAAAGGTGTTTTGACGTTGAGGGAGTTTATTAGGTTATGTGTTTTTTTTTTTAGTTTTATTAGCTCAGTGACTATTTCAGTATCGAAATTTAGGTTAGATTAGGTCAGTGTGACAGACTCAATTAGACTGTATATCCCATTGTGATACTACCGAAACTACAGATATGGATCTTCCTAGTTTCCCCCGTTGAACCATGCTAAGCGCATCAAGAAGCTCTTAAGTCCGACAATATCTATATCGTCCAGATCTCTTAGGTCCCTAAAGAAATAAGAGCCCAGTATTGATCACCGTCTGTTTGCCGGGACGGGGCAATTGCAGAGAAGGTGTTTTATGGACCTCTCTTCCTCGTCATCCCTACAACTCCTGCAGAACTCACTAGTCGCAATCTTCAATCCCCGTGCATGTCTTTCAATCAGACAGTGTCCCGTCATGACGGATACAAGCAATGAGACGTCGGGTCTTGACAGCGATAGCAGTGTGTGTGAACGCTTCAGATCTAGGCGAAGTCACATCTGTCTGGATTGATTACAGCCTCGGACAGACGCCTACCTACCATTTGCAGCTAAATATGTACTATCTCGTAGTAGGAGCTTGCAAGTGGCTAGAGGCATGCCTACGGACTCCAACTCGGCTGGAGTCTCCATATATAAGGTTGTCCCCAGTCTTGCCAGCTCGTTTGTGGCCCGGCACCGACACAAGGTGAATGTTAAAATACTAAGCTATCTCGTTAAGCAATCTGTGGGATTTCACGGCTGATGTTGAGTTTAGAAAGACATAATCCAGGGATTTAATGGAAGCTTCACTGTCAGAGAATATGCTAATCCCCACCGTAATGGGGACGTTGTATCTTAGCCATTCTGCCATTTCCTTAATGGCCAAAATGTCGGCCTGATAAACACTACAGTGGTCAGGCAGCCTTCTTGCTATACTTAGCCTTAGGTCTTTGTAGTAGAACCCCACACCTACCTGATTATTTAATTTTGAGCCGTCAGTGTAGAAGTGGATATACAGTCCTGTACCAGAAGTTCTATATTTCCACGTATCTCTATCTGGCATAAGCATATGGTACTTCTTGTCGAACAGTGGTTCAGCCAGATTGTAGTCTATGATGCCTGTTATGTCAGACACCATGTTAAGGATTACACTGTTACCATAACCACTGTTTGACCACTGTGACACATCTCTTAGCCTTACTGGCGTAGCTGCGGCATTCTGCATACTAGTTATGTCCAGTGGTAGTAAATGCGAAATTACATTTAGTGATGTACACACTAGCCATCCACTGGACATTGCCCAGTATCCAACAGTATGTGAACTTCTCAAGAGCCTTCCACCTGATCGTTACTCCATACAACATTATCGGTCTTACTACTGCAGTATACAACCCGTGACAATGCGAGGCTTTAATCCTCAGTGTTTCCCTATTGCCCTCATGCAAGCATACAGCGCCACTGTGGCCTTTTTCGCCCTGTCCAGGAGGTTGGGTTTGAAATTCAGCTTCTTGTTCAATAATACACCAACGTATTGTGCACAGTCTGCGAAAGGAGTTTTAGTACCTTTTAGGGAGATAGGATCCACAGGTTGAATCTTGTACCTCCTGATGAACAGAACCGCTTTGGTCTTGTTTGGATTTACTCCGAGACCGTTTTTCCCCGCCCACTAACGGCTATTGCCCCATCGTCTGCGTTTGCGGCAACCTTGGCACCCGCCTCCTCTAAAGAAAACAGAATACTGTTCAGAGCGAAGTTCCATAGTAGGGGGATAGAACACCACCTTGGGGTGTTCCCCTACTGACGATTCTGTTCAGGTCCGATGACTCTAATTTAGCCCTGATACGTCTCTTTGCAAGAAGATCATACACCAGCCTCGTAATACTGACGTCTGCTCCCAGATTCGATAATGCTGCGACTATCTAATTTTCATTGAATTTGGTTACGAATGATCACTCGCTCAATGTCGTTCGGATTTCAGGTGCTGTTAGCTGGTGATTTGAGTTTGTGTTAACATCACAAATCACCAATAAGTCCATGAAACTGGAAGCATAAGAGTATCTTATATCGATTATCACCTGATCGTTGGCGTCTGATTCCGTTTACTCAAATTTTCCTGACTCCAGTGAAAGTAATCACTCTGCCTCGTTATGGGAGATGTTGCTATGCAGAGTGAATTTTACTAACTACAATTGGACTAAGGCTACCTTCCCTTTTCTATTATGGTATGGAAATCGCTCAGAAAATGTTTCATGCCATGATCAAAGCAGACTCCGTATAATGATAAAATATATGTTTGTGCCATTGCCTTTGCTCTTCCAACGGGCGGATAACCAAATCTAAATACGAATTCATGGTTTTTGTGGCAGTTCATATGAAATAGACTACACAATTTTCGAGTTGAGCGCATATTTGCTCCATCCATCTCATCTTCTGATTGGGGATTATGTCAGTTCTATGTTTGTTAAGGACATCTGCCAATAGGATAAAGGCAATTTCTCTGTAAAGAGGTGGGATATTCCAAGCTAATACTCTCAAAATTAGTGCCACCAACATTGTGGGGGGAAGGGGTTCGTTTCTTCCCTCTCTTATATATTTCCAAAATAATTTGTTACTAGGACAAGTTGTTAATTTGGGGTACTGAGGCCAGTCAATGCATTTTGCTCATCATTTACCATTCAACCGTTTTTTGCCCTTAGGTACGTATAAATTAATACGGGTCGCGGAAAATGTTATAATAAAATAATAACATTAAATTAAATATTTATAACTTTTCGAGATGTTTATTTTTCATCGGTCTGTGATTAGTATCACAGAAACCACATTAAGAAAATCCTGAATTATGGAAAGGAAATATTGGAAGCCGTCAGTATGTAATATTTTACATTACTGCTGTATTCAAATACAGTATTTTCTAGAAGTAGTACACATTTTTGGAATCGAAAAATAGTTAATTATTTCTCTACTTTGTGTAAGTTATATCCAACTTTTAGGTCTTCCTATTTTTGCAAAAGTATAGCGTCATTAAGACACCACCTACAGACTCCACCAAATAAAAAATATTTTGGTTATGTTATGTATATTATAACAGAAATAGATGATCGTTCGTTGAACTAATAACGCCAATTTTTCAGCATAACCTCCTTTTAGCTCGACACACTTTGTCCAGCTATATTTTATAGCTTCTATACCCTGATTAAATAAAGCAATGTCAAATTCCTTAAATAGTCATCAACCGCAGACTCCACATCTGTATTGTTAGCAAATCTCCCATTCATCCATTTTTTAAGGGTTTGAAATACAAAATAGTCTGAGGGAGCCAAATCTGGCGGATAAAAGGAATTAAATTAAACTCGAACTTTAATTCATTAATTTTGGTCATCGCGGAAGTGGTTGCCTGAACGAGACCATCGTCTTGATGAAACAGCACTTTCTTTTTCGCCAAATGCGGCCTTTTTCACTTAATTTCATCACCTAAAAGCTGCAATACTCGTCGTTTATGGGTTTTCCTTTCTGAAGACAATTAATAAAAATAATCCTATGCGAATCCCAAAAAACAGACGCCATGACCTTGCTTGTAAATGAAACTGTTTTCGCCTTCTTTGGACACGATGGCCCCATTACAGTTCACTACTTTGACTGTTCCATTGTCTCAGGTGCGAAGCGGTTGACCCAAACCTCATTCATGATTATAAATCGACGCAAGAATTTTTCTTTATTACGGTGAAACATCGCCAAACACTCAACTGAAACATCTCCACTACGCTGTTTTTGCTCCATTGGAAGCAAGCGCGGCACCCATCTTACGCACAGCTGTCACATCTCCAAACCTTCGGTCAATGTACGATGTATAGCACATTTTGAAATACCTATAATTTTAGTTAGCTCACGCACCTTCACCCGACGATCATCCAATACAATTTTGTGGACTTTCTTAACAGTGTCTGGCGTGGAAACCTCAATTGGTCGACCACTACGGCGTTCGTCTTGGCAGCTCATACGGCCTCGTTTAAATTCTGCTACACAATATTTTATAGTCGTAAACGAAGGAGCGGTCTCCCCCTGAGTAGAATGTAGCTCGGCTTTAATATTGGTTGGACTTAGGTCTTTCGAATGGAAATATTAAATTATATAATGGTGACCAATGCTGTCCAATGCTGGACAACGTGGCCCCTTAAAACATATATTTTAGAAGATTATCACTTTGCAGTAAAATCTTTTTTTTTTTTTTTTTTGGAACGTTTAGATGGTCGGATCGCCTAATTTTGGGACCGCCGTCTTTTGAATTTGAATTTCAAAAAAGTGTCAACAAAAGTATCCAAATATCGACTTCAACACTCTGATCCAGCCTAACCTTTGTAGATTTAAGAAACACTTTAGTTGGCGCTGTTTTATGTGTCAGCATATCAGTCAGTGTAATGAAATTTCTTCCAATATTCATAATTTTATTTTAGGTATACCATGGTCCTCACGAATTCCTTAAATGCGACAATATTGGTTGCAAAAACTTTTTCCCTTCCCTAGCCGGATTTACTACAAAAATGATTAGAATTTAAGACGAAAATTATAATCGTACTTAATGCAAATTTAAAGTGTATCACATGCCACTAAAATTATAGCCCTTTTTTAATGCCAAAACTTCTGTAGACATACCTTTCTTTGTCTTTTTTTTTTCTAATATCGAACTATCGTATGAATTTTATTTTTAAAAAGAAATATGTCATGTATCTATACTCAGTCGTTATGCATAATGAAAATGTAATATTTGATATGTATTTCTATTTCTATAAAATGCGCTGTTACATCTGTTTGAGTATCCGGTGTAAAAAAGGAAAAACAAACTAAAAACAAAGCGAGGGTATACATTGGAAACAACAGCCTTGGGGGGAAATGGAAAATTAAATTAAAATAACAAATCAAAAAACATTGAATGTCACTGCTTTTTCTGTTTTTCATAACAACCTTCTAGTGTTAACCTTGAAAATGCCATTTAGAAGCAGGTAATTGTGAAAATGGAAAAATAAATAAATAAAAAAAAAGAAAACGATTTAAAACGCAATTAAGTTACTTCCACATCAATACGATTTCATTGCAATGAAAAACGGCCTACGTATACTTTTTGTGAATGCGATTTATTGTCGCACAACAGCACCGTAATAGTTTGAGTTATCTTTGAAAAATATGTAAATATTAAAAGAAAACTGCTTGATATGCAAATACAAATGCCAAAGGCAATGAATACATGCTAAAACTTCATTTGTCTAAAAAACCACAATCATCCTAAGGCAATGTTGAATTAATTTGATCAACATTACCTATTGCGTATACTTATTATTTTTCTGGAATTGAGCAGAACTTCCCACATATTTTCGAGAATTGTTAACTACATGATTAATTTACCTACCAATCGTTGCATTAATATTCTAAAGCTGTGGCGAAATTTCCATGCTGTGTATGTAGACACCACATGCCGCAAATGACCAAATGTGTATTACAGTGACAATTGAAAGGAGAGCACCCTGCTTTTTTACGGAAATAATCTTTACATGAAAAATTGTTAAAAGTATTAGTAAAACAGTGCTTCCGCGGAAGCTAACATTCACCGCAGTTTTTTTTTTTTTTTTTTTAGCAAAGTAGCGAACAAGTGTGAAGTCTCCAATGAATTTAACATAGGCTTGTCATAGGAAGGAAGCAGTTTTTTATGGTGCGTCTTCTTCACATTTTCATGAAAGTTATTATAGCTATGAAAAAACAATTATTCTGGCGCAATTTTTTATTTGGTCAAAGAAATTTTGTGTTTGGATCCAAACAAATTAAATGCAATTTAGTTGAATAAGAATTACCGAGTTTGTTTAGATTTAGTAGAGCTATAAAAATGCTTTTTTGGAAATGATAAGCGTTCACATATCGTATTGCGCTATTTGAAGTGATGAAAATGTTATTCTTTTTTAATGACTTCCAGTTTTTTTTTTTTTTTTTTTTTTTTTTTTTGATGGGAACTTATACAAAAGCTGAGGTTAACATTGTGCAAACTACAAACTATTTTTATCTATTTTATCTAAGTTAATATTTGGTGAGTTAACCCATGTGTAACCGTAATTTACGCGAATTATGATCATCGGCAGCTGATCAATATGCAACAGATCTGACTGATTCTTCTAGCAAACTTAATTGGCTGTATCTTCAAGCATTTTTTGATGGTGTTTACGTAATTAGGGAACTGGCTAAACCCATTGGGGACAGGAGCATATATAATATAGGATATAGGATATAACATAGGATAGCGAATAAGTAACGTTAAGATTTTATCAGTGAATACGTTTTTTGTTTAAGTCTTTTTTTCGTCTCTTCTAATTCTAATTCTGTAATTAAATAATACTTGGGAAATTTAGGATGGAAAGGCTCAGCGCAGAACCAAAGTTATTCAATTTTACTTTAAAAGTCAGCATTCGGTTATTCAAATCATATCGAAATTTCTTTCATGTTCGAAATGCTCCTAGCGCTCCAACAATTTACCGATTGGTTCAGCGTTTTGGGCAACAAAGAAGTGTCTGTGATCTTCCGCGCGCTAGAACTCTTCGTGCAGTTCGAAATGAAGTGACCATTGCTCGAGTGCAAGCAAGTATTGGGGAAAACCCCGAAACTTCCAACAGGCGACGCACGGTGGGGCCGATCTACTGAAAAGTGGTAAAAAATTCAATATCTCAAGAACGGATTAACATAGAAACCTGGGGCCAGTCTTATTCGACTCAGAACAAAAAAATACATTAAGTTCAACAATGTTTATATACATTTTGAAGAAAAATGTTTTCCTCGTCAAGTTCGGGGTGATTTTGTCGAAGGAACACATCGAACTTTGTATCCCCCCACAAGCACTCACACAAATCGCGATATTTAATTTTGACCGAGCTCATGACGACGTCTGCAGCTAGACTGAACTCGAATTAAAAGTGTTTTGAAGTGTGGACATGTATTATATGAGCAAACTGGGTAAACAAAATAGTGCAACAAACAAACGCGTACTCTAATCCTTTCTTTTCTTTGCGGTGTTATGATCGGATAGGCAGATAAAGGCAGATGATTTTTGTTCTAATCTTCACTTTTACTCATCTAGTTTGAAAAGTGACCATACACATCTTGGAGGAAGCAGGAGCTTTTTTCGTAACCATAGCTGTTCTCAATTCTTATTTGAAGTTCGTAACTTATAACGTTGTAAAGCGCTCTAATATTTTTTTGCACAGTTGGACTCATGTGTGGTTTAGTCGGCCATCGCAGAGCAAGGAAAAAATTTTTTCTCCCTCTTTCACAATTATATGCACTCATTTATAGTAAAGTGTAATTTGGTCAAACTTCCATTATTCTGACAGTTGGCCTAAATTAATGGGAATACCCTTGAAACAGTTAAAAAAATCATGTTGTTCCTTGATCCTGCAGCTATAATAGAGTGAGAATCACAAACTAGATAATCGATATCAGCGCTTTCGATAATCGAATTTTTTCCGCCTTAGCCCCAGTGTGAGACGTTCTCAACTGTTAGAGATGTCTAGGCGGTCTTTGCAAAGAATTTTACATATGTTACATTTTTTTCCATATAAAATGCAATTGGTTTACGAATTAAAACCAAATGATGCACAAGAACGCTTTCAATATAGTCGCCGTTAATGTTACTTATGCGCCACCCTTTAGTTAATAGAATGTTAAGCAATATAAAATTCTTTTATTCTACAAGTTATTTATAAATTTAACATCATCCCCAAATTTTGAGTCCTTCACTATTTGCACGAAACCGCAATACTTTTTATAAACTTTTTTTTTTGCAAAAAATTGCACTTTTTGACGGCGGTATATGATACGTGCATAATGCTTAAATACAACTATTACGGTATTATATTTTGTTTTATAATTGCAATACGCTCATCCCTATCCCTTTCCTATAGTCAGGACATGTGGTTTTGACACCTTTCTGTAAATGTTTTCGCCATTCATTTTGAGGTGTTTTCGCCTTTTTCCGTAGACATCTACCATATTCATGGTTAGAAGAAAAAATGACCTAAGTTCAATTAGGACATAGTGCTCATTCGTTGTGCTTTCAATCGCATTTCAAAATTCTATACAGTTCTATTGTTAAGTTAAGCTAGAAATTTTCAAAATAGTAATATTTTTTTTTTTTTTTTGTTATTATTATTTATGTTGTTAAGGCACATGGGTCATTTCAAAATTTGGGGCCATTTCAAAATTTCGTATAATTCGAAATTTATAATATATTTCTATGTAGCGATTATTTGAAAAGCGCTCAATATCTCAAAGCGATAAATTTCATTAGCAGTTTTTCTTTTATAAACACCGATATGTACTCGACCCTGCGCTAAGTCCAGTCAAGTTTGCTTCATTTTACTTCAAATCATTCACTTTGGGAAAGGCAAACAATTCGTGGTCAATTTCATCTTTTCGGTAAAGAGAGTTCGGAGGATATTTTTCTATATAAGTAGTATCATACGGTATGGGACATGCTTCAAATACAACATACTGCTACGATATAGCAATTGGATTACTTTTAAACGGTAATTTTATTCAATGAAAACTACAACCCCAAAATGGAAAGATATGGAAACATTAGAAGAAACTCACATATACCGGATACAGAGTCTCCAATCACGACTTCATATTTAATTTCTAATAGGAGTAATAGATGGTAACATCTAATTTACTTTCCAAAATCATTCCATAGTCGCCAAAATAAGAAAATCGCTGAAACATAAATGTGCTTATAGATGCGAAACGTTCATTCGCCAATATAATTTTTTCTTATATCATTTTAGCATCAAGTTAACAATTTCATTTAACGAAACACAAATGAAATGTTTCATACACTACGCTGAAATCGAATTTTTAATTTGGTTGTATAAGTCAAAATAAAACTATTCCAACCAAAATCGAAAATGATTTTTCTTAACATTATTACATCCTGGTATGAAACACAGTTTCATTGTGCTTACTGTTTCTAATTTAATCACAATTTGACTGCTAATAACATAGTAGTAATCCAAAGTAGATAACTTGATTCCAGGAGTCCTCGCTTAGATTCTGCTCTTTCAAAGATCGCAACTGTGTGGCATATTGGTGTCCGACAGACAACATAATTAATGAATATACATTTACGTATGTCGTATAAACAACATGCTGATGAATTATTAAGTATAATTTAATTGATGTGCAGACAAAATAAATTAAGTAGTGACATTTTCTTATCTTACCTTTTGTAAGATTCATACTATGAATTGATAACGTCCAAATATATCTCAACTTAACATGCAGGGTATTCATTTATTTACACCGTTAATTTTTGTAGCTCCTTGTGGTGCGTTCTCGTCTAGTGTTTGCAACTGATTTAAATTGTCAATCAACTACCACGATAAACAAAATAAATAATTATAATAATGGGTCTGGCAAGTTTGTCAGCTGTTAAATATATGTCACTTCAGATAACTATTTGTTTAGTGAAAGTTTTGCAATTTACGAATATAATTCGTTTAATAACCGAAGAATGCGGAAAAATAGTTAAAACTTATTACAAATATGGTAATTCAAACATGGGCCTTCAATCGAACAAAATTTTCTTCAGCGATGTAGCTCATTTCTCGCTGCGTGGATTCGTTGGGCTCGGCGAACCCAGAAGTGATTGTGGAAAAGCCATTGCATTCGGAAAAAGTGACTGTTTGGTGCGTATTATGGTTTGGAAGTGTCATTGGGCAATAATAGGCCATACCCGCAATGGGCCGTATCCGCCCCTATTGAAAAAACCCGTCTTATAAAACAGTATTTTCTTTCCAGGTTCTCGAATTCAAATATTTGTATCATTATATTTTGGCACAGGAACTTAATCAAATTGAATTCGTGGTTTTGTTTCAGTTAAGAATCTAATTGCGGCATGAAGTTTTATTTCGGATTCGAATAAAAATCAATATTCAAATATTCCAGAATCGAAACCGAAACGAAACTGATGTTTTGCGAATTCCAACTTTGATTCTTGATTTGATACGGTTTCATTTGAACGAACTTGTTTCTAATCCTTTTGTTGCAATGAAAAAATTTACTGTAGTTTTCATCGTCCGGGTATTTAAAGGGTGATTTTTTTTATCGTAGTTTTTTAAAAAATCGAAAAAAACACTCAAGTTTGCATTACATATTAAATTTTTTATTATATTTGTATTATATTTTCTATTATATTTTTATTATATTTTGTTTATTTACCGATTGGTCTTTGCCATTGAATTTTTAAAGATAATTTCATGTAAATGATGTCTGCGGCTCCATCTTAAAATGTCTATTTGGAAGGTCCAATTTTTCGCCACTTTTTCGAGCATTTCGACCTGTATTCGAATAGTAGGCTTCAATAGTGTTTGGCTTGTCCAAATAGACTAACGAGTTGACATAACCCTACAAGAAATAATCAAGAGGCGTTAAATCGCAAGATCTTGGGGGCTAACTCACAGAGCCAACTCACAGGGCCAAATTGAGAGATAAGCTGCTGACCAAATTCATCCCTCAACATATCTATTATTTCACGAGCAGTGTAAAATGTTGCACCGTCCTGACGAAACCACATGTCAACCAAGTTCAACTCAGCCAATTAGGGCAAAAAATCACGTATCATGGCCCGATATCGTTCGCCGTTGACGGTAACGTTTCCTCCACGGTCGTCTTTGAAGAAAAATGGACCGATGATGCCACCAGCCCATAAACCACACAAGACTGTCGTTTTTTCTGGATGTATCGGTAATTCATGTATGGCATTAGACTGTTCATCATTCCAGATGCGACAGTTTTGCTTGTTTACGTATCCGTTCAGCAGGAAATGAGCCTCATCGCTAAACGCAATTTTTCGATAAAACAGCGAATTTTCATTGAGCTTTTGTAAGGCCCATTCACCAAAAATTAGACGTTGTGGTAGGTCATTCGACTTCAGCTTTCGCGTGGGTTGAATTTTATAGGCTTTCAAACCCAAATCGACGTATAAAATTTCCCTTGTGGTTGAGTAACACATGGCCAATCTCTGAGAGTGGCGACAAAGTGGCATTTTACGATCATTATTAACGCTGGTCGCTACGGCTGCAATATTTTCTTCGGTACGCACTCTACGCATGTGAGTTGATGGTTTTATGTCCAACAAAGTAAATTTGGTGCGAAATTTGTTAATTCAGCAGATGGATTATGACGACCATAAAATGGTCGTATCAACGATGCACATTTATCACAGAGCACGAATTTTGATAATAAATTTTAACGATTTGCAATAGTTGCTCGTTTGTTAGTCTTTCCATGAAGAAATGGCAGAGTATACTGTACACTTTGCACCTTGACAGATGACGTTTGGACGCCATTACCAACCAGTGCTGCCAACCTGAAAAATTTAAATCTTAAAAAATCACCCTGTAGTTTGTTGGTTTTTACAATTTTTATTTTTACTGAGTCTTCCTTTTTATAATGTGGCCATAATCTCTATTAACTGCTCAACTTACTTATCAAATGACACGTTTTTTCTCTAAAAAAAATTTCCATTTTAGATTATTCCTTTCATTATACACCTTCCTCTATTTTGGGGATAAAATAATTTTAAGATTGTATAAGGTACATATTTGAACCATTACCATTGAATTTATATTAAAATTAACCTTTCTTTTGTACATTAAAATGTGCAAAATGTAAATGTAAATGTGAGAATATTATTGTGAATGGACTCAAATTTTTGCCCCTGAAGTGTTACATAACTCCATTGAGTGAAAATATGTGTACTAAATGTAACTGAATTCTGCATTGTAACATATGAATTTAACTGTTGTCGAAAGTTTTGTAATAAGAAAAAATCACTTACAAATCAGATCTCACCTGGTAAGCACAACTCGTTGCCTCAATAAATCTCCTTTGAATTGGCACTAATTCTAATTCTCATCCTTTATTTATCGCCACTTGTAATTTCAGCAATATCAATTTTATTACATATAATTTCACATGCCGGTGGAATTATATGATCCAAATTACAAGTTCCAATTTTCAGTTCTCTGGTAGAAACCAACTGTGAAATTGGTCCTCCTAAAGATCACCGCAATTGGATAATTCGCAATACAGTCCAACATTCTCACTCGACAACTACAACGAGCGAGGTATCAAATTGAATAGAGGATTCCCCGCTACTCCCCCTGCTATCATATCAATCATCTCTATCAATCTATCATCACCCCTACACATTGAGTAAATCATATTTTAACAAGTATAAAAGTTCAATGATGCCTACGCTACGTTAAATATAACAGAAAACTCAATTCAAAAATCTTTTTTTCTCATTAGAAGAATCAAATTGTGCTCAGTATTTTAACAGTAAGTGGAGGGAATCACACAGGAAACAATAGTAGCAAATGCTTAACTTATATTTGCACATCAGTTTTATAATTGACCTTAAACTGTTCTAGAAACATATATAGTATTGAGAATAATAGCTTTTTTCGATAATTTTGGAAAATTTCTTGTAAAATTTGTGTAAAAGTGTGATGAAAACTTAAAGCATATTACAATATCATTGATGTAGGAATCTCTCTATTTCCCTTATAGGGAGCTACTACTGTGAGCACTTAAATTACGCAGTTAAATCGAATTTCAGAGATATCTTTTTGGTAGCACTGCAGTGGATATCTGTGCCACATTCACGTTTGGTTTTTTACTAAGCTGATGGTAATTTCGGTTATTTATACAATATGTGATTTTGTTGAGTAAAGAAGTTGAATTAAATCCTGTTTACGAAATGGATCTTCAGCTGGGGAGACTTTTAGAATGATTCAGTGGTCATCCTTGAATAGAGTTTGTCGAAGAAAGTTATTTCTAAATGACATAAACAACATTTCAAAAAAGGTCGAGAGCTAACTGAGTACGAAACAGGCCCGGACGACCATCTACTTCTATCGATGAAAGTCACTTGCAACAAACCATTGAGGATCTTGGCTATAATGTTGGCATTTGAAATAGTTCAACCAACTCAATTCTAAAAGATATTTCGGGCTTCCGATGCGACCATTCACAATTGATACCAAAAACACAATTTTTTCGAAAAGAACCCCCTCCGAATGAAACCTGTTAAGATATAATCTCTGTCTGTCAGTAATTTATAAAATATATTATGAAAGGTGATGAGTCTTGATTAAGAAAAAGCACACCAATTAAGTGAATATTTTGTTTTGTTTCAAGAGATGCAACAAGAAACCCTGGGAGTTCTAGAGTCCGTACTGGAAGCTAACTATTTGGCTTGCTTCGAGGATTGGGGAACAAACATTGGCAAAAGTGTATTTTGTCTGGGGAGAATACCCTGAAGGATTCGAAATGGATGGGGAAGAATAAATAAAGGTTTTTATTTTTCAATAGAAATTGGCCTCAATTTGGGAAGCAGTAATACATCCCAAAGATGTTAAACCAAATTGCTTGGACTATAAATACCTTAATAATTCAAAAAAAAAAAAAAAAGAGTGAAAAAATCGATCGTAAAAAATATGGAAAAAATACACTTCGATTTATAGCTGTCAGTCCATACCCTTCGACAAAGTTTTATTCGACAGAAATAAATCTATATAGCATACAAGTAAAATTAAGGAGAATTTATGAAAAAAAAACTTGTTCGTTTAGAACTCCATTTTATCATCCTTTGTCAATTCCAAAGCGCTTTATATATCGAAAGGCTGCCGTATTACAAAATCATAAACACACGTACGCGTAACGTTAACAATGCTAATATCAAATTGAAAAAAAAATTCTGCATAGTATATATTTTGTTTATTGGTTATCGTTACCTTAACCTAGGAGGGCCGTAATTGGTAATTAATTTTTCAAAATCTGTTTTTGAGCTGTTTACTTACATCATTGAACAATATGGACGAAAATTAATAAAATTATAAGAAAGAATTAAAAAAAGGTTATTTCCTCAATTTTACTGAAAAGATGCCCCACTTCATTATATTTCGTTTTTTTTTCTTTGTTGTAAATTTTCATACTCACACACGTTAAAAACTGATATTTTTACAAGCTTCCATACAATGGAACTTCTTATGTATTTTCTTAGAGCAACAACAAAACAAAAGTTCTTCAAGACGACCTTAGCAAGTCGTATGGACTTACCTACTTACATTTTCATTTCTCAAATTACGAGGCAGCCACATT
This sequence comes from Philornis downsi, assembly GCA_019455685.1. Lineage (NCBI taxonomy): Eukaryota > Metazoa > Arthropoda > Insecta > Diptera > Muscidae > Philornis > Philornis downsi. The sequence continues at coordinate 288,361 of JAHXMU010000479.1, read as the reverse complement.
CTTATTAATTTTTCAAAGATTTCGTAGGCATCCTGTCTCGCCTATGGCAGGTCTTATCTTTAGTAAACCAAGAGTATAGTTCCATTCCCACTCTCATAAAAAAAAAAAAAAAAAAAGAACTTGCGGTTATTTATTCGAATCTTTTACAAGGAATGCTGGAATGTTTCTTTTAGAATGCTACAAGGTGGTAATGTGCTTACCACCAGAAAGGACATTCTGGTATAATTCTTTACCAGTGAGAGCACTGAGTAAGTGCTAGATAATATAAATTTGACAATATGAAGTAGTCCGTTCAATTTAACATATAACCTGAGAGGAAGGCTTTCATCGTTTACTTCTATTAGTACATATTCCAGAATATTTGCAAAAAGACCGCCTTTTAAAACAGCTGCAAAAACAAGATCTCCTAGAAGTACTATAAGTTATTGTATGAACATTTTCATATTCCATTACATAGTTTACAGGTGCAAAACTTTTGTTCGTGGTTACCCCAAAATAATTTTCTATGATGTGACTTCGCCCAAAACATCAAAAACAAGACTAAACCTGTTAAATAATAACAGAACTTATTTACCCTCCCATAACATGACTACACCCCTCACGAACAATGATCCGACCCTCATTTATAATTCGATATTTATCACCTCAATGGGTAGGATGGTTTTGTCGCATGTCCAGTCATTTCCCTTTCTTCTTTTCTGCACGTAAACTATCATTTTGAACTTCCACCTTTTCTTTGACGTTTTATGGTTGTGTTGACTTTGAAGTTATGGAAAGTTAGAGTATGAATTTGGATTAGTGTTGCTGAAAGCGTAATAAATCATTCCAAAATTAGGTTAGTGTTGTTGAAGACACAATAAATCATACTAATGTTAAAGCATAAATGTGGTATTGTGAATTTTCAAATAATGAATACATTTGTTATTAAAGATATTCTTAAAAGTTCTTAGAAAATGCGCGTGGGTTATGTAGGAGTAAAAGTGGATAGCTGCTTGTGGAAACATTTTTGTAGAAACAACTGGCTTATGTTGTATATTAGGTTAGTATTTCACTACTTGGCTACCGTTGTATCTCAAATTATATAAAAATCGTACAAGCTACGTTTTACGGTATCCTATGTATTCCCATAAAGTCAACCAGAAATGTATGTCATAATTATTATTCCTTTTGTCGTGAAATAAACAGTTTTATGTTCATTTCAAAGTCGTAACTTTCGTATGGATTTTCTAAAAAATGGTGATATTGCTCAGTTTGATTTGATTATAGAATAGTAAATATTCTATAAATTGAATATATTTTAGAAATTGACAAAATACAGACAAATATTCTGAAATTGGATTAAAATATTCTGAAATGTCTATCATGGTATACTGTCCCAATGTCATCACCGTGGCCAATACAGGAAACATCCGGTTAAAATGTTCTAATAAGCCTGAGCAAAAAATACAGACCCAGAAGAGTTGAAACTATGAGTTGTGTTCAAAAATAGCTTCTGACGCCGATACGATGCTAAAGTTCTGCAACTGATATTTGGAATTGCTTTGGAAATCGATTCCAAAACAAAACCGAGTAGAAATACGCTTAAAAAGTCGGCACGGAAAACTACTTTGGTGCTCTAACTGATGACTGTTAAAGGTTTTCTTTACAAGACATTGAACTGAAATAGTTTTACAGAGGATACTTGATGTACGAAATATGTAGAAAACGAAACAAATGTTTCATATGCCCAATATTTTTATATAGCACAGTACTGTTTTGTAAGGGACAAATAAAAAACTAATTATAGTCATAGGCCCAATCGCTTGTTATTCGATGTGCGAGTTTGGTGATAAGCATTTCTTAAACCTTTTTCTTATAATATGATCTAAAAACTAAATTTAAGATCGATTTCATAACGCAACCATCAAAGTCAGGTTATTAAGACCCGGTCATATGACGCATTTGAAGTTGCCTTTTACAATTAAGCACCCACTGTAAAAAAATCTGTGGAAAGGTGAAAGCTGAGAAGGAATGTTTACAAGTAGAAAAGCGTTTAATAAAATTGTCATTTTTGGCAGAGGCTGAGACTAATTTTTTAACGTTTGTTGGCCTCAAAAATTAAATTGGCAGTAGTTATAACAAATTTATGAACATAAAAATTTTTAAAATTTTTTAAAAAAAATTTTTATGAATATACAATCAGCTTTATGACCTATTACTCCACCTTTGAGATAGTGTAACTTATCAGAAACATTCAGATTTCTACTGGAAGGCCACAGGGTTGAATAGTTACCTCATTTTTCTTTTAGTACGTAATTTTTCCAACCACTGAGTTTCAACTCGAAGAGTTGTTGGATTTTCTTGATAGTTTCACCGTTTTTATCGAAGTTAATTTAAGGCAATTTGCAAATTTTCTACGACGTTCACCATCCATAATTCAATGAAATATCTACTGAAATATATTGTTAGCAATTTTGAACAGTCACAGTTACAGATTGGATCATAGATTGATTTTTATTTCTTCAATCGTAAAGTTGAAAAATTGAAAATTTTTTGGCATATCTTTTTGAAAGAATAATAGATTTCTTTATTTGTGTTAGATTGGTTTTTTCTTGAAATATTAATATTTCATTAGTTATTAATAATATAAATGAAATATTTCTTATTAGACGATGTTACACATATTTTTCATTATCTTTCTGTGAATGTCTACTGAAGTTTTGATATAGTTTTGTTAATGTTTTGTAATATTTGAATTTTATTCTCTTCACTGAGAAAATGAAAATCAATGAGCAATTTTTAATTTGAATTTTAAAAAATATAAACATTTTTTATTATTATGTTACTTTGAACTTTCATTATTAAACTCAAAAATAATTATTATAATTAATTTTTATAATCAAAATCGTAAATAATTATTATAAACGATTTATATAAAGAACAATCAAAAAATATTTTGTGGTGTATTTATAAAGTCTATTGAAAAACAAAAATGTCAATTATGTATATTTGGGACCTTTCCTTCCTAGTGATTATTCTTAGTTAAAAATCAATCCCTGATCTAAACCATTACAAAAAAAAAACCAAACCAAACTGTGACAATGCCTACGGTTTTTCTGTTTTAAAATTGGGTTTCGGCGTTTAAAAGCAGTACTACTCTTTGCCAGTGATTTTCTGCTTGTTTGTGCTGAACCAAAAAGGCTCTAAAACTTATGTATATTTCATGCAAAATTTTTTGGTTTAAGAAATTAATAAACAAAAAAATTAAGAAATTATTACAAAATTCATTTAGAACTCGAATTTTGAGGCTCTGCTGTGAATGTTAGCACCAGTTTTTAAACTTATCAATTTTAGCATTTAGCAACGCCTCGAAAAAAGTCATAATTTAAAAAAATCCATCTTTTAAGTAAGAACACATTTCGTACAGCTTGACATCACTTACAGAACCAATATTTCCAAGAATATCTCCCATATCTTATTTATAGCATGCAAGGGAATTTGTTAAGTTAAACCCAAGAGTATAACTACCTACAGCTAGGTTGCTAATTTCATAAAAATATAAAATATAAAAAATATATACAACTCACGTGACAGAGTTGGTTGACGTAATCTCGTCCTGCAAATTTCACAATCAAAAATTACCACTGGAACGATCAAAGCGGGAATTGAGCCAGACTGACGTGTTTCACGTTTCGGAAATTTGTAGAAAGTCTGAAAGTGATGCAAACGACAGTTTAATCGCTTGCAATCGCTTAGAGTCATTGAAAAGCTTGATATTTGGGCTCCACACGAAAGGAAATCTGCTTAATAAAGCTGATACGAACTTGCGATTTATTGCTTGAAATCTACCAAATTCTTCCATTTTTGAAACTGAATGTCACCCGAAAGAGGTCCTAGTTCAAGCGAGATGAACACGCACAAACATCATCAAAGGCCGAATTGCACCATAAGAGTGTGGGATTTCCAGGAAGTTGTCTACTTTGAACAACTACCAAGGAACCAAACTATGTAGATTCTAAAGTCTGTTGTAAACAATTGATAAAGATTGGTACATCACTGAGAGAAGAATAGCCTAATTTAGTAAATCGCAAACAAATGATTTTTCACCATGGCAGCAAATACATTTGCAGACTCTGCTGATAAAATTGAAGCTTGAATGGGAGATGATGTTCCAATCACATGATACTACTTTCGGATTTCGATTTATTGTAAAGTCTGCAAATATTTTTGAATGTATAACCTTCAGTCAGATGACGACCTAAAAACCGAGCTGTTCCACTATTTTGCTTTGAAGGATCAGCCCTTCTTCCAATTTGGGTCATAAAGTGGGCTGGACGGTGACAAAAAGTCATTGAACAAATTAGCGCTTACATTGTAGATTCAAACTAATGATTTGAATAAGAAATTTTACATTTATTTTGGCAAAAAAAAAAAAAACTGTTGACTGTAAAAAAATAATGGGATTGCAGAATAACGCCGCGTACTGTGTTGTTAAAATTAATGGATTTTTGTTCCAAATATTTATAATTTCCCTAGTTAATGACTTTTTGAACTATATTCGAAAAGAAAATGCTTCAAAGAAATGTTTGTTAGTAATTGCTTTTATTTATTTCTCTTTTATTCGATATTAAATTTTACATATTTTACCTTTTAAAAAAAGTCGTTTAAGAAAAAAAAAACTAGAAATGAAGACTGTTGTTTTAAATATAAACGTTGGTTGCTTGAATCATAATAATTAAAAAATATTTAAAACTATTAAAATTTGTGAATATAGATATCTGTTTTAATTGTATTTATATATTATGTTTCATAATTAATAATATTAATTGCTAAAGCAGAACAAGAACACATTTTTTTTTATGATTTCCATAAAAGGACGGATCTGATAAAGGACAATCAGTATTTTCAACGTTTTAAATTAATTTATTATTGTAATTCATTATTAAAGGTAGTATTTAATACTTGTGTTTTTGTGTGTTTAAAGGTCTTTATTTATTTGTCTAAAAAAAAATCAAAAAGAATACATTTATATCGTTATTTTATTTCAGTAAAAAAAAGTACAAATTGCATTAAGGTCCCCACCACCTATTCGATATAAAAATGTAGATACTTCTTTTTGTTGGTTTTATTGTAAAGATTAAAAAAACGATTATAGCGTATATGTAGTATTCAATTCAACAGTTGCCAGCAATTCAGTTAACAATTAGAAATAATACATTGAAGACATTCAGCAAATCATTTATATCGAATGTGAATTACTGAAAAGTGTTGAATTTTTAGTTTCTTTTCGAAAAACTTGATATAAAAATGTTTGTTTTATCTTGTTAAAAATTTAAAAAGAAAATGGCAAGATTTTTTGTTTGTTTGTTTTTTTTTTTTTTTTTTTTGTTCTTAGATAAATGTTATTTTAGTGTTTCATTCGTAAGTTTGTGACTTATTCCATTTATTGCTGTTACTCTTGCGTTCTTCATTGATTTCTGTATGAATTCAATAGGTGTGTAATGCTTTTATGTCTATGAAGTGTCATTCTCGAAAGCAATTTGGTCAGCTACTAAATGTTTTTTTTTTTTTTTATATTTATATACTCTTGACAGATGACCCTGTTCGGTTGTTAATGTTATAAAAATTCCTGAACATCTGTTCTACTTACAGACAATGGTGTCTGCCCTTGTCATTACTTGATTACAGATAACCTAAGTAGTTATTTGCTGTGGCAAAATCTTTGGCTCATTTATTTTTCCTCCACCCTTACCGCCCGCAATTATCAAAATGTATTTATCAGAACATTAAGCAGACAAATTGTTCACTAAATTTCGTGAACTTGGCCTGGTGTAGTAATCTCGTTAAATGTAAAAAATGGTTTTCAGCCAAGGATTTTGCTTTGTTGCATTTTGGTTAAGAGTAAATATTAGATATTTAGTTTCAGGGGAAAGGTGAAAAATTTTTGATGTCAAACCTAAAAATGATTTTAATTTCTCTAAGTGTTTTTCAGCCTCAACGTCCTAAAATGACTTAAACCTGTTATGTGTGATAACAAAAGCTGGTGATTTTGGATTTTTGCCGTATGATGTCGTGATTTTTTTTCTTATTTTCATTAGATGTGCTAAAGCTTCTAAGAAATCATAAAAATTATACAGGGCCTGTTATGTTATCAGTTAATTTGGTTACTTTGTTGTGTTAAAACCGAAATATTGATTTTCGATACATCTGTGATATCCGATGTGCTTCTAGTTTTTAATTCTTTTTGTATTTTATCATAACTCGTGAACTGAGTGGGGTCTATACTTTCGTGTTCCAAAAACATTTGTCACCTAATCATACCGTTTGTGAAATAAGCTACTAGAAGCATCAAAGTTAGTACCCTTATGGACAAGTGCGTTGCCTGAAAAACTAAATACCAGTATTGTCAACATATCTAAATTTTGGCAGCACAAATAGCATGTAAAAAATGCTCTAAACTTGTATTTTATCTTTATTATTAGTCAATGCAGTATACGTTATTTTACTAATGCCACACACATTGTCTAGTGTACCAAAATCTGAATTCTTGGGATTTGGAAATTTGATTGATATACTTAAACCGAACAATTCGTTGTATATTCATATGGTTCGTCTACATAGCAAATTTATGTGTTTGGCTTTGAAATGGAATTAACAAATTGATTTCAGAGAAAATTACCTTACCGCATTCACTATTCTGGAAAAGCTCAAAATTTCGGTAAAGCATTGTATCACATGACATATGAGTATTTTATGCTTAAATTATACGTTATATGGGAAGACCTTTCATGATCCACATCAACCTCATGCCGTTCTTAATATCAATGGCCAATTTTCCATAGCTCTAGATATTCTCTCTAACAATCTTAAAAATAAAAAATTTTGAATTATATAGGATAAAATAATATTTATAGCTATTTGCGAAAGTTTATATATTGATGCGCCACTGTGCACAAAATTTCAAATTTGTTATGGGAGATTTACTGTATAAATTTCAACAATTCACTGATTTCTGCTAATTCTATATTCTGCGAACTCGATACCAAAAGTGTCCACAAAGTGAAATAGGCTCAAAGTAACCTCTTTTCTGAAGTAGATTTGAGTGATGATGATTATTGAAATGTCAGGCAATGAATTACTGAAAGTTGTGTTGATTCATCTTTTAAGGATGTTACCTGATAACTTTTCTCTTAACTGAAAAATTATATGCATATACATAGAGCTAGGATCAAAACTAAGAAACAACCTTATTTTCAAAGCCTGATAATCATTGCTTATAAAAATATAGGAAACAAAGTTATGTTTCTAAATTAAGGTGGGTCAGAATGTGTCACAAGCATATATTCATATTATTGCGCTTTAAAAGTCGTTGCACTGTATCTCTAATACTATATGCGATATAAAAGAAACTAATAACTTTTATAAATTTGCTTTATCATAATACATTTAAATCAGAGCATTATATCTCCTTTTTTAATAGTAGTTAAAATAAATCGAACTAGATTCAACTTAAAGAAATTCTTCCAATATAAACATCACCGAAACTGAATTACTTATAAACTAATCTCAAGTAATATAGAAGTAATATAGAAGAACTAATTCACCAAAGGAGTTACAAGGAGTTATAGAAGGACTAATTCATCAAGGGAGTTACAAGGTAGCTGCATCAGAATTAATTTGAATCACTGTACAAAATCTCACTCCAAAAGTGAATAGTAAAATAAAGCTATTTCCTAACTTTCTAACGTGAAATCTCGAAGATCTGAACCAACGTAGATAAACTTTTTTGAGTATAAACACCATCATAACAAAGATATTTCTAGTGGGATTTCAACTTGCTAGCAAAGAAAATGGATTGAACATTTTATAATTTAATTTTGAGTTCCCGATTTTCGGCATATTGTATATGGTGATCTTTAGGTTTTCTGGTAATTAATAAAAATATAAAAATTTACTGAAGGTCATTTTTAGATCTTCGTTTCTGACCAAAACTTGACTTCTGACATAAATCACATAACATATAAACAATATAACTTATATAGAACATGGTATTTATTATTTTCCATATCCCCTTTAAAAAAAATTTGAGGTAATGCAGTCTACTCGTATTTAAAATTAGGTATAAAACTCCTGAATATCCAACAAAGAAAAAAAAATTAATGTTTGCAATCGCTTTCGAAATGTTCAATATTAAGAATTAGTATTAGAAGCCATAATTATAGGTACTTTGGGAAACCACAAAATGTATTAGAAGCTAGGTAACTACAGAACCACTATTTTAGTAATTTGAACTGACTTAACAATACTAAAATTATTTCTGAAATTCACATATTCGTTTGCAGCATAAAACTGGAAATTTAGTTTGTTTACCAACTGTATTTCACATTATCGGAAATAACTTAACACCTCTCTAATGAAACCTATATCGAACACAAACCAGAAAATCATAGACGATTACTAGTCTATCATGAAAGAAATCCTAAGATATACTTTTAATGACCAATATCTCATCATCTCACGTGGTATGGTTTCGTGTAGTTTGATCTAACATGACTATTTATCGAATTATCTTTTCATTCAAAAAAAAAAAAAGAATGATTTCTGAAATTCACATATTCGTTTGCAGCATAAAACTGGAAATTTAGTTTGTTTTCCAACTGCATTCCACATTATCGGAGATAGCTTAATATCTCTCTAATGAAACGTATATCAAACACTAACCTGAAAATCATAGACGCTTACTCATCTATCATGAAAGAAATCCTAAGATATGCTTTTAATGACCAATATCTCATCATCTCACGTGGTATGGTTTCGTATATTTTGATCTAACATGCCTACTTATCAATTTATCTTTTGATAAAAAAAAAAAAAAAAAATGAAACACCTACTCTCACTTGGTAAGGCAAACCTGTTCTATTCTTAGCGTTTCAAAAGTGTGTACTATGAACGACAATTTGCACAATGGCTAGTAATATCTTAATGAAAATGTTATTGGCGTGATTTTACACGAAGCTGTTCACTGCATTAGAAGTAATGACGGGAGGAGTAATTACATCTATGGTAATTGATTGTAAACCATAACCAGTTTCAAATTAACGAGGTTATACTCTTCTTTTGATGCTCGGTGTGCTGGTCATTGAAAAGGAATACTTATTAAAAATTGCTTTCTGCCCTACGGCCATCTTATCGTACTATTGCATTAATTGTAGAAACTCATCTGGATCCTGATTTGTGGACACCAGCATCTGCCTTTTTTTTCCTTCTGTAATAGCATTCTTTGAACTTCATTACGTGCGACATTACCTGGAATAAACACTGCTAAAGTAATGAATGTCTTGAGAAAATCTTATCCAAAACATATTTACTGCACTTAAGAGATTTGGAAGCTGCTTAAGAAGTGCTATGTTTACAGTTCACAAAATAAAGCGTTATAAATTAGTGGAAATTATAACAAAAATAATTTTTAAAACTGACGATGATGTCCCCTGAAGATATCGATCCTTATTTAAAAAACGTTGCAATAAATGCATAATAATAAATGCTCTTTTAATTACAATGAAAATATAGATGCCAATAGCTTCAAAATATTAGGAATTTAAAATGATGAAAACGGCAAAAAAAAAAAAAAATACAAAAACTTTTATGCTATCAAAAATATGTAAGGGGGTGAATCAACCGTACAATCGCAATGTTCACAATTTACAACTAAAAGGGTACCGATATGGCAACCTATTTTTTCTATTAGATTGCTCGCCGGTGAACAAGGAGATTACAAATGCGTTGCATGTTTTTTTAAAAGGGTTCCCTTAGTAGTTTCCAAATCTACCTAAACAAAAATTATGCGCAAGCTGAATTATCACTTCATATCCTAACCACTTGAAAGTTATATTCATTTTTTTTGTGACTACCTTCATATTTACATTATAGGCTAATTTAGATTCAAGATATCCTATTTGTTATTTTCATATCTATAATTTTTTAAAATCGAATCGAAGATCAAGATACACATTTTTATGTCAAGTTTTTCTTTATCAGCGTTTGACTAAGCAAAATTATGACAAATTGAAATTCTATCGTATTTAATGTTAATGCTAAATTAAACCTATTAATATGGTTCGGTCAGGAATCTGTTAATCGTATATTTTACAAAGGAATTTAAGAAGGCAATTTATAATTATTACATTCAATATTAAAGGAGGTTTGTAATTAATTTGTAATTTGTATGTTTTGTATTTTATTTTTTATTATTTTTGTTTTATTTTGAGTCAATTGGCACTTGTGTTAAATTACAAACTACGTTTCATATATATGTACGTATATATATATATATATATATATATATATATATATATATAAAGGAAAATTTATATTAGAGTATAGACTAAGAAGAAGACTGAAATAAAGGAGCAAAAAAGCATTACATAAAAGCTTAGAAAATGTTAGTGGCAGAGCATAGCAGAAATTTGTTCAAACTTCTAAAAAGGACTAAGGGTGAACAGAATGAAAAGGATAAAGAAATAGGGAGAGCAAGACAATCAGCTGGAGAATGCATAGGGGCAGTAGTACTTTCCCTCGTCTTATTGAATTAAGCGGTTCCTGCCGCTCAATTTTCCGTTGTTTATTTTTTTACAGGTGGTGTTTAAAGTATTTTCTCTCTCTCTCTCTCTCTTTCTCTCTCTCCCTCTCCGACAAGGGACTTTACCATTCCCTGGATCTGGGGTCTTCACCGGTGCGATATGATGAAGTACGTCTTGTCTCTACGTATTGACTTTGTGTCTGAGCTACAATACGTCCGGACCTGGGTGGTGGTGGTGGCGCTGGAACCCTTGGTTGGAATGTTGTCTGAAAGGGAATTCGCGTAATATCAGTACCATCATCTCAGTTGCTTACACTAATTTCTTACCATTCTTTGCGACCTGCTGGCAGTGGGTGTTCCCTCCGGCGATGACATATCCTCTGGCGCTACCCAATGCTCTGTGAACTCACTTGCCGATCTGGCCAATGATGGATGACTCACCGAGCGATGGAATGAACGTCTATCAGACATGTCATCATCATCGTACTGCATGGGATAAAATGAGCTGGCATTTGACATATTATCCAAGCGTCCAAAGTCGACAGTTACCTCCGACATTGAACGGAAATCGTTGTGATCGGTGTGGTATGAAGTGCGCGAAGATCTGCGGGAACGTTGCATGTTGAAGGCATTGGGCTGTATGGGCATAGAGGGATCGTTGCGAATGGTGCGCACACTGGAACCACCATCACTGTCATACTCGTAGAGAGTTGGCAAGGAACTGCGTCTGGATCTTGTGTCCCACGGTTGGGTCTTTTTACCCCTGCGTGGAGCTCTCATCTCCACATCACCCTCATCGTCGGAAGGTGGTGCCAAAATGCGAATAATCACATCCCAGGTTTGAGGTTCAAAGATACGTTCGTATCTGGTATCAGAACGTATACGTTCGAAATCTTCCTTGACCACTGCCTCGGTCAACATGGTACGCAGTGAAGACTCTGTAGTGATGATTTCCTTCCATTTGGCCTTGTCATCGTAGCTGATATAGCGTGTCAAAGGATGTACGCTTGAATGGACCGAGCTGACGTCATCGGCCTCTGACATTTCGGGTTCTTCCAAAATTCTAATCAAAACATCCCAGTTAGGTACAGCCTTATCCTCTGGTGGCATTTCAATGGGTTTCATATTGACTACCAGCTGGGGACTTGTCAGTTTCTCTTTATTATCATAAATCTGTTGTGGTGGTTCAGTTGGAGGCAAACTCAATTGAGATCTTTCCATTTTAGGTGTCAAAGTTAAGCCAGAAACACTAGAAATATCCGAGAAATTCTCCCATTGTTGTTGCTCCCTTTCCGTTGGATAGTTGCGAATTTTAACATCCCAAGTTGGGTCAGGAATGGGTGGAGGCAATGGTTTGGCTTTGGGTTTATATTCGGTAATCTTACGCTTATGAGATTCAATATCTTCGATAGTCTTCTTCTCGGTAATGGTACGCAAATAGACATCATCTACAGTGTGGGAGGTGATTTGAGGTTTCTTAATGACAATTGGTGGTTCTGGTGGAATATACTCTGTTTCCACGAAATGAGTACTATCGACCATTTCAGCCACCGAATGTAAATCAGGAGCACGAGATGTAACATCAGTAATCTCACTGAGAGCAGGACCATCGGTGTAATCGGACCAAGTTTCTGGGCGGCCATCGACCATCTCATGATGCGTACGAGTATACACGGAGAACACAGGCTGCGCTGGTGGCGGTAAAGTGATCTCAGTATGTTGGGGTACAGAGTGTATATCGGGTGTGTAGGTGAATTGGGTTTGCATTGTTTCCTCTTGACCTGGCAGTGATTCCATAGTGATAATACTTTCACGGTCTTCGTGTGATTCCATGATGGTGGAGAGATTGTTACGATCGGGACGCAAAGTGGCAACACTCTCAGTATCGGATGTCTGGGGCGAAGGTGGTGGTGGTGGGGACTTCTTAACGCGAACTTGCACATCGAATTTGGGCGATGATGATTCCTTAATG
>JAHXMU010000479.1:250455-275431 GCA_019455685.1 Philornis downsi | reverse complement strand
TTAAATTGAATTTTTTTAATTAAACATTAATTTAAATTTTACATTAAATATTAAATTACAAATTAAAAAAAATTAATTTGAATACAAAATTTAAATAAATTTTTAATTAACTTTTTTACATTTTTTTTTAAATTAAAAAAAAAATTTTAAATTTCTACAATAAAAAAAAAAAATTTTTAACAAAAATTAAAAAAAAAAAAATTATTGGAAGCAGGGGCTAAGTTGACATATAACGAATAATAAGAGGGAATTTCTGACACTCGCACAACTGTTTCATTTATTCATTAATTGTTACGGTAGTTAATTAATATATACCAAAAAGAACCATTCCAACTCAAAAATCTTTTAACTTTAACTGAGTACTCTTCTAACTGTGATGGCGATGAGAAGATACATTGTTCGCAATGTTATGACTGCCAAGTATCACAATTGGTACAATTTGTTTCAGTAGAAAAAAAACTTGATCTTACCTTTGTTATTATCTTTACGTTACTTTAAAAAGCACTATGGTCATATGATTAACGACTTTTTCGGCCTGTAATTAAAGCTTATAAACTGGGCGATATGTGGTTTCAACAGCTCGATCGAGAAGAAAGATGGTCGAAAATCATCTCAAAATGATCCACTGCTGCAACCAATCCAGAGGTGGTCATTTAAATGGCATTGTATTTCGTACATAATGGGAATGTCCAAGCATTACTTTTGAAACCGAAATATGGTTCAACCAGAACAACCAAGGTTGAACCGCAATCCATGGCTCGATCCGCCTGAACTTACAGCTCCTGTCCAACTGTGCAGCTTATATATTTCTCAAATGAAGTTTCGATGGTCATGTAAATGCCATAAAATACAAATTGTCATGTATCGAATCACAGTCTGCTTATGTGGAGGCAGTGATTTGGTTCGGGATTAGGCTCGGAACTAATTTTCAATTATTATCTACACCAAAATTGTTTTATTCCTGATTTTCTACTTTATTTAATACGACGATTTTCTGTATAATATTAAGACTCCAAATCCGTTAAGTATCGCGAAATAAATTTATGTTTATTTCGTCATATTTCAAGCTGCCTTAATTTAATATAATCTCTAAAAATTCGATTTTTCAAAATGTTTGATAATCCAATCCGAATTTGGGTTTAGATTGAACAAAAGGAACTCTCATTCGGCGCCAATTAATTTTGATAAAAATAAAATCACTGAAATAAAGTTGGTGGGATATTTTTCAAAATATTTTCCTGTCTATCTCAAAACCTACAGCTGCTCGGGGAAACAGAAAATGCATGTGAAATTCTCTTGACTGAATTACAAGATATCAAATTACTGTTATACAATTACTGCGTTTATAATAGGTTTGTGTTAGCCAAATCTCTGAACACGCCTTAAATTTGATATTTTCTTTTTTGTTAAATTTCTTTCATGTCTTCGAGCAACTTTGTTCACGGATTTGTATTCTACAGTAACACATATTACATCAGTCATCTTACGACGTCTAAGAAACAACGTTGCTGATACTCTTTGGAATTGTACATTCCCACTCGTATTCCATAATCAGCTCATATCTTGAAACAATTCAATTCAGCGACACATTGGCAAACTCAAATTCCACTTTAATTTGAATCTAAACGCTAATTGAAGTTATTTTTCATAGTTTTACAAAGAACCACTCACCTCGTATCGATTTCTTCAATTTCGGAATGTGATTCACTTGGGTAATCTGAGGGTATCAGAGCGCCTTCACTACCCGATGAACTATGCACAGCAGCCAAGGCCGCATGAGCTCTTGGTATTTTGACTCCTTCAAATTCACCAATACCGCCCATACTGCTGCCGCTAAGTTTAGTAATTTCTGAACCACTTCCCATGGACATGGGAAGACGACGAACCACTGGTACAGGACGACTACGCAGGCAGTAGTAGGAGACAGCCAAGCCCAACAGCAACAGAGTAAGAAACATGATAGCACAAATAATCATCAAAATTTGAATACCTTTTAGGGGTGGCTGAATCACAGTGCCGGCAGCGATAGGATTTAAGCTACAGCGAAATTCAAATGAGTTATCAATAAAACGCAATATATTTGTCAAAAATATGTAAATTACATGGGAGCTGGTAAGGCGGGTGGCAGTGAGGGTATCGGTGGTGGGTATCTGCATACAATTGTTATGATTTCATCACCGTCCATTTCCAAATTGGCATGAAAACGCACAATTATATTATTGGTAAATACACGAGTTGGATTCTGCGTTGGCGTGAAGAAAATAAAAAAAATAAGCGGACGGCATCCATTAGCAATGTTTGTCCATTAACTCTAGAGTTTATGGGCATATTTACCTGTATAGTACCACATCCCTTCAATGGCAGTTCCAATCTATAACTTAATGCACCTTTGCCATTGACACGACATGCACTGCTGCGATCATAATCGGCTTGTATGATGCCATGGAATGGCTCATTGAATTTCATGTCCACCTATTTTCATAAGTACACACACACACACATACAAAAATGTACATACATTAGCTACACGCTTATAATTTACATATAAACTGATTGTCATTGAAGTATGAAAATTAATACGTGTTATTGTCAAATGAAATTTGTCAAGTCTCATATTTCCAATTGCACCCACCTGCATAGAACCGGCTGCACAATTTAGTGCTGCTTTGGTACGATTTAAAAATATCAATGGACTAATATCGTCTAGTTTG
Organism: Philornis downsi; assembly: GCA_019455685.1. NCBI lineage: Eukaryota > Metazoa > Arthropoda > Insecta > Diptera > Muscidae > Philornis > Philornis downsi. The sequence goes on along the minus strand of JAHXMU010000479.1, from coordinate 272,720 downwards.
GTAACCTGAAATATAAGTAAAATAAATTGTCGTAAGCATTATTATGGTAACGTAAAATAAAAACGAAAATAATTGACAAAAATCTAAAAATAAAACTTATCTATCGTCATATAATGCGCTCTAAGCCAATTTGTTGGGGACACGTGTTGACGTATGTGGTAGATTCTGAAGGGAATTATATTTCTGTTTGCATAAGGAATAACTTGTTTCAAAAATATCAATATTACTTATGACAAATAACAAATGTGAAAACAAAATATATTTTCTCAAGATAGTACAGAAAAAGATCTAAAATATACAGCAATCTAAGGAGTAAAGTACGTTGATTTATCGAGATTAGATTACTCCAGAATTGCTTATAATGATGATAAAATATTTTTATGTTGTTGTGCTGCACACACTGCTGCTGCAATTTTGCCAATATTATAATAACAGCTATTGCTCAACTTTTAAGATAGTTGCGTCAGTAATACATACAAAAGGCTCTTCAAATAGAGCGGATCGATCTTGGAATGGAATAGAACAAGTTGTGGATTTCAATTTTCAATAACTATGACACATAGATCCGGCAGAGTTTGAGTGAAGGTCTGGGTAATGCCGACTTTGAAGGAATCATTCGGCTGCGGTTTATTGACGCAGATCTGCACCTTCAGGTAACCTCACATGAAAACCTTTAATGGGGTCAAACAGTACGGTCTTGGTTCCCCTTCAATACATGCCACCTCCGTGAGAAGTACCCACACCAAATAGATCTTTCAGTTTATCCTCTCTGGTGTTTGCTTTGTGACGTGAAAAAAAAATATTTTATCATCATTGATATGCAGCGCTCGCCTCCTCACCAACACAGTTTTCGAAGAAATACAGATAAATGCCACCGGCCTAAGAACCACCTCAAACTGTAGTTTTTTGACAATGCATTGATGAACCACGTGCGGGTTGGCATCGTCCCATGTAAGGCACATTTAGAAATGCATCTCGTCGCTAAAGATGATTTGTCAGCCAAAATTGTGGTCCTTTTCCAAACGCTTCGAAACCCAGTCAGCGAACAAACAGCGTCGTCTGAGCTGAAGCCTGAGAAAGTCAGAAGGAGGAATGAGGAATAGACTCTGGTTCTCCTATACACTTTTACGGAAAGTGGTTATGTTCTCGCCCGATCCGACATTCATTTCACATAAGGATATTGGATGATTAGTTACCAAACCGGTCTTGAATTTGATCAGAGTCGTCACTGAAGGATCAATGCGTTTGCCCTAATCCTTCTTGATGTTGATCAGTTACGTAGCCTGAATGCTCGTCTTGATTTGGCACCAGTGACTGAATAATACATATATAACAAATTTGACAGAGGCCGCCAAAACAAAATGGTCGCCACAGACCATCATCATCAATCCGCCTTATTTGAAAAATCTGTTATATAAAATTGATGCACTATTAATTAACTGTTTGAGAGTCTGATCACCATGAAAACTAAATGGTTAAATCTGTAACTAAGGCAAGTATATGCCATAACAATAGATTTTCGTAAAATTCATACTGTTAGGAAGAAAAAAAGAGAAAGGATGGAAAGAAAATGGTAACAATGTATGGTATTGATCAAAACATGCAATGGCATGATATGATGCTAAAATTATAAGATTATGGGTGCAACTCATTTATACAAACGCTTAGAATGAACGGCTGAATGAAATCTAAAATCAATCAATTATTAATATCCTTCTTAGATCGTAATTGCAGTGTATAAAACTGGACAGAAAGTTATCAGATACTTTGCATTGCCTAGAACAAACCCCTGAAGCTAAAATCCTTGGAATAATTCAAATTCATTTCAAATAATTCATTCATTTCATTTCATTTCATTCAAATTCATAATTCATAATAAGGTGCACAATTCTAAGTTAACAATCTAGAGTTATTTGTTAGAGAATGTTAACTTTAACGCGCTATATTTGAAGTGGTGTTTAAAAACTTGGAACAAAAATGGTACCAAGGAGGATGTGCTGAAACTACCAAATTAAGAAAACAAATATTCTTCAAAAATCGAACATGGAAAAATAATAAAAACAAATTTTGACTCCACCTAGAACAAATCGCTGAACCTGAAATCTCAAATATAAAGATCCATGTGCCCTTGATGCTGTGAGAGAACACCGGTCACCGATCAAAATCGGGGATGGCAGGGGACAAAAATAATATCAAATTCATTAAATTATTTAAGTAGAATGGAGTACTTTTTGGAAATCTATGTGATGAAAACATACATTGATCGTATGCCAGGGATAAAAGGATACTCAAAAACTCCTGCTATTTGCAGCCAAAGTACGGAAATATGGTATTAGTTTAATAAAGATGTGTGACTATTTGAAGAAATGGAAGGAATGATTACGGAAAGGATTGGGAGAGCGAGAAAATGCTGTAACGTAGAGGGTTAGATGTGAAACCCGAAAATTGTGCACAAAGGTAAAGATTAAGGAACAGATTGCGCCTCCTCTCAGAACAATAATAGAAATCAGATACGCAAAGTGTGCCATAATTGTGGAGAGAACATTGCTATAACTTGCTAGTACAGTATGGCAACACAAGTAAAGAATCATGCCAGTTATAGACGATGCCAAAGATTGCCCAGCAAGGAGTTAAAAAGCGATTAGAGTATTAGTATCACAGCTTAAGAAAAACACAATTGTTGATGCTGACGGCCTGCCATCACAGCTGTTTAAGACCAGATAACAATGACGTAAGCTGCTGTAACAAAGACTGGTGCCAACTTTAATAAAAGCCATGTGTTATTTATGTATGCGGCTGATATGGACACCATTGGCAGAAATCAGTGAAAATGCGTCTGATGGTAAACGATAACAAAACTATGTTTTGGGTTTCGATGAACAAAGTTTTTTTCGCCACGTGAATGTTATCAACTATAACTTTTAATAGAGCATTTACTTCTACGCTGATACCAGTAAATCAGACGATATTAAAAAAAGTAGTAGTAGAGTATCGCCCGCAAACGGACGCCACTGTGAGCTTATACTAAAAATTGCCTTTGCATGCCACGAATGAGATGTGCCAGAACTTCTCAAATTCAGAAAGCACATTCTCTTTTTATTCTCACTCGATGGGACCAACAGTTTAACGACGATACCGAACGCCAGTTTGAGAAATATTTATTAGATTTGTCAATTATTCGACTACCTGAAGTGTTCTTCAGATGCATCGAGTTGAGCGTTGCTTAAATAATGATAGATGCTTGTATTGCAGTTTGAACCCACAGTAATATGCATAATAATCACATTTTCTAATTATCATTCCACGGCTGAACCGATAATGAGCTTAGGAAGCGATTTAATGACAAAGCCCTATCTCGACGAACAAAAACTCAATAGTACCAGATGCTAGTCATATATGACTTGCTCTATGCCGCAGAGTCCTATATCCTATCCTATATTGGGAAGCAGTCGGATTAATCAGAAATCTTAGAGGGAAAAATGCTCCCGAAATGTATATGGATGGGCGGTCTGTCCCCTCTCAGTTGAAATGGTTGGCCACAGCTCCCTTAAATTGTGGCAAAATATACTTTGATATAAGCATCATATATATCTACTAAAGAATATAATAGTCAACGGAGAGTATGGGCATCGTATTAAGCATGAGGTTCATATTGTACATATACATACATATATGGTGAAGGACATTAAAATAAAATGTGCTAATAGACCAAAACGTTCCAGCACCAAAGTGGACAACACGGAAAAGAGTGATTAAAACTCCATCGAAAGGACCAAGGTTTTGAAATGCTGTCAAAATTTGATGTAAGGAATTGGAGAAGTAGAGCAGAAGACAGAAGAGCTTGAGATTATTTTCTACGCGCGTCATGCCATAGCAAATACTTCAATTCGCAATATAAGTTAATGTCTTGGGGTACAAGTTTGATTTTATTCATTTTAACCGAATACTGTTGTATCAAAAATTTATCCGGCAAATTGTGATTACTACTAATAACTTTTCAAGGGATGAAAACTCCCCACTAAAAGCAAAACATTTCATTACTGCAAAACATAATTTCTTCAAAAATAAAATAACTGGGTTATCCATTTTTCGGTTTCTGAAGTAAAGTTAAATAAAACGTACGTAAAACTATGATTTCAGTGAAACTTTTATTTCATAATAATGCTTGGACCTTGCCATTATATACTGAATGCAATGTCATTTAAATGATCGTGTGGGAATTGGTTGCAGCAGTAGATCCTTTTGACATAGTTTTCGACCACTTTTTCGCACATTTCTGCGGTATCTCGGCGATAACTTGACGAATGTTGGTTTTAAAATTGTCCAACGTTTGACGAAATCCCGCAAAAAAGTCTATCGGCGTCAAATCGCATGATCATGGTGGCCGATTGAAACATTATGCTTTCTGGGAACTTCTTATGCAATTAGGTAAAAATCAGTCGTGTTGTTTGGTTCTTTGCACCGTCTTGTTGAAACCACATATCGTTCAGTTCACAACCTTCAATTTCAGGCCACAAAAAGTCGTTATCATACAGCTATAACACTCTGGATTGACGATAATGGCCCAATGATACCACATGCAATGTCTTTTCTACAATCACTTTTGGGTTTTCCGAGCCCCATATGCGACAATTTTGCTTGTTGACGTAGTCACCGAATGAAAACTAAGATTCATTGCTGAAGAAAATTTTGTTTGAAAAATCGGCACTGAAAGTCTGTTGCTGTAGTAACCAATTAGCAAATACATGACGTTGTGAATGGTCATGGATGGAGGCGCAAATCTAAATGCGAAATAAGTAATAAGCTTTGGAAGATCGACAGTTTTGAAACCAGTGATTGTACTACTTTGTACTAGTATATATTCACATTATTGGAAGCAAAGTTGAATTGTTTCTGGTGTAAAAAAGAATCGATATATGTTTCTACTTCGTCACCAACGAAAATCTTTTCTCTTCCAACTATTCCAATATTTTATTCTGGCTACCTCTTCCAATTTCAGTACATAAAAACGCCAGTAATTTATTATCATGTGTAGTTTTGATGAATTTTGATCAAGATATGACAAAATTAATAGTTTTATTATAGAATCATTCATAGGGACGGTGCCAAAAATATCGATTCAAACTGAAAACATTTTGTTGGCTCTGAAAAATATTTTAACATGCAATTGTTGTTTGATAGTTCGGTGCAACATTCAACCATAATTAACTGCCATAATTGCACTTAACACTTTTCACACGTTCGTCATCAATGCATTAGCAGCTTTGTCAATTTTCTAAACATCTTTTGTCTACCACAAATCACATTAAATGCAATATTTACACCAACCAATGTACAAAACGTAGATTAGGTTTTTCACCGCAAAAACAAAAAAATAAAACAAACAAAGCATATAATCAAGTGGAAAAGAATACATAATTAAACTGGGATTCTCTCTAAAATCCCATTATTTCAATTAAGACCTCATAATTATAATTCCCGCAACACTACATAATGAGTAAATGAATGAGTGAGTGAATGCCAAGAAATTATAAACCGAATAACTGTCATACGTGTCCAGATACACTCAGGCGTAGTACATTTTCCACAAGCACAATAAGCCATTCAGTACAGAGAGATGTGGAAAAATGTGCGAGGGAATCGCAGAGGCAGCGAAAGAGATTTCCTCCTCAAACTACTGTATTACGCGCTTGGGGAAAGGAAGCACATGAATGTTATATAACTCCAAACTACATTACAAAATTACGGGCTCTCCTTCCAAAACAAATAAACGTCGTCGGAGTAAATCTGTGTACAGAACAAACCCCAGTTATTTCGATATCATAGAGGCAACAGCACATCGCATTACTACTCAGCATTACTGTCGTTACGAACGGGAGTGCTCTGCTTTATAAATACGAAAATGCTAATTAAAATAAATGACTAAAATCACTGTTGTTTTTAATGATGTTGGTTTTGTGTGATAATGTATCTACCTGCACTGAGGAAGAATAGTAGTTCTCGGCAACAATGCCACAGATTTATAGTAATAGAGGATATTTAATTTGCTTAGCGTGTAATGAAAAGACGAGAATAATTTTACATTGTTGCACAAATAAATTTAAATTTTATAACCTCGTTCTTGTTCATGTATACATACTCATATGAGCAAAAGCTACTAAAAACGAGGTTGGCTGTAATCTCTCTCTCATGAACATTAAAGCTGAGATTCAAAATTCAATTTTCGCGCCTACATAAATCGATTTGTTGTTATTTAAATAAGCTGCACTTTAGTGAACTTTTCTTGTGATTAAATTAAAAGTTTTCTAAATAGGACGATGTTGACGCTCTTTGACGGCCATACTGCTTTGGCGGCATCTGCCAAACTCGTTGTTTATTATTCATTCACTGATACCAAACCATCATGTCAATTCCCGCGACTAAACAGCTTGAGTTAATGACAAATCATTACTATCAAAATAAGTGTTCATTGATGCAAACGATGCGTCTGTTGCACCCACTTTACGCCACACACGCTGGGCTCTCAAAGTCGACTCTCCAACTTTTGACAGCTAAATTTGAGACGACTGATGCGGTAAATAATCAGATAATCCTCACGTCAAAGGAACACCAGATCGTTTGAGAATATCTGTACTGCCAGTAGAAGAATGCAGGGGAACCTGCGTCCGCGAGTCTTTGCCTTACACAAGTATTGATTTTATCCTACGTCGAGACTTGTGCCTGTACCCGTGAACGATCCAACTGACCAAGGAATTCATAGTTGATTGCTATAGATAACATCATAATTAACCATAGACAATGTCGTTAAAGCGTTTGGAAGAGAACCCCACTTTTTGCCGGAAAATCAACATCAGAGGCGAGGCGCATTTTTAGACGAATGAAATTCAGATGGCAAATTGACCTATTTGGGACGATGCCAAACCGCACGAGGTTCGCCAAGCAGCAATACATCCGAAAAAAATTATTGTTTTGGGACAACAATGTTGCTAAGGCGAGTCCTACAAGTCAAAGATAACCAATTTTTTAGGTCACAAATTGAACAACGGGGACGTGGAGGGCATGTGGTATCTAGATAACGTCGTTACACGCCATACAACGAACGCTGCATGAACTATTAGAGAGTATGGTTAGCTCACCCGGAGATGAAGTTGTTGGAAACCTAGATCGTGCGATTTGGACCTCTCTGATCCGCGTCAAGGTGCAAAGTCCCTGTGGACTTTTGAACGATATTATATTCCATACATATTGGTATACATGAGCCTTTCAAATAAGAATATAATGTCTTTAATACCATTGTATTCCACTTCAACAAAAGCCTCTCTGTTTGGAAAACTATTTATTTACTACAATGTTTGGCCTCGATTTATTGAAATTTGCTTGATTTTTATCTTTCGGTTAGCGGCCAAGAGACTCAAAAATTTGAAAACATGCCGCCACCTAGATTATGTTTTTGATTAACTTACACTAGGTCACAAAAATGTTGGCCCTCTACAACTGAAAAATGGAGGTTTTGTGAACAAAAGAAATTGTTCAATGCACCAAAATTTCCTAATTACAACTTTCTTTGAAAAACAAAAATAATACTTTTAATGAATACACACCTTTGTTGCCAGAAATAGAAAATGTCGTCGTATTTGAATTAGGAAACTAGAGATCAAGGATCAAAAGGTTGCCTGAAGGCTGAAGAAGCTCAGTGAACAAACATACACTGAAGATTAAAGTTAATTACTTGAATAAAAAATTTGAATTCATTATATTTTGAATTTAATTTGAATTAACAACCCAATTTTACTTTCTTATCAATCAAAAATATCAGCACGAAAGATGTTGGTTAAAATATAAAGCTTAGAATTTGCTGAAACTATGCTTACTGCTTAAAAATTTCATTAATTTTTTTTTGCTGTGGCAGAAAACCGTGCATGGAGAAGTAATTTGTATCGCATTTCATCTTATATTGCTATAGCAGCAGACCTGAAGGCATTGTCTTGTCATTTACGCTATTGACGGCTTGTCATATTCAAATGTTTATATTCGGCATATGGATAGAGCTTATATGAAATCACAAATCATGCAATTAAAAAGAATTTAAGCTTAAAAAAACTAAAAAAAAACCAGTTCCAGTTGTCTTGATTTTTTAAGCACAAATTTCTGAAAACATCGAAATTAATCGAAATAACAAAACTTGATAATTATTCAACATTTATAATCGCATTAAGGGAAAGAAATTTCTATTAATTCTTAAAGACCAAAATAGGCACAATATGTGTTCAATATTCTTTAATACCAGTATGTACTGTGATAGTTGATCGTAACTTCATTTCAATGTCTGACGTCATAGTAATAGTTAAGTTGAACGTAAACCGGTTGTAATGAGTCAGAATGATTTTAATTTGTTCTTTCTTGATATGTTGTACATCGGCCCATTAATTTCCTCAATTGAATTTTTATTAATTTCAAGCAAAAAGCCCGATGAAAATTTTAAATTCACTGTCTTTCCATTTACTTCAAAAATATTATACTTTCCCACATTTTCCCAGAGAGTTCCGTAACCTCTTCAGAAATCAATTTCTTGACACATGCAAATACTTTGCTGCCATATTTTATTATATCAGAGCATTTTGCGAAACGTAATTTTTAATGAAATTTGCATACCAAGCACGTTTTCTAAACATACATTTCAATACGTTTCACTTTATATGCAAAAATTGAATCGGGAAGAAAAATAAAATGGTATAGCTTTATATATTGGCACCCACTCAGTGGCAAATATTATTGTTCAGCCTTTGTCTTCGTCATTGTTTACTCTTCTCTCTGCCTCATTTTATGTTGATTCCATGGACGACGTTGATTCCATGGACGTATTCGTATCAGAAGTCCATCAGAAACAGTCATAGCTGAATACAAGCGGCCAAAATAATATTGCTACTTTTTCCCACACACAAGTTCAAACAAGCAAACATCATGAACCGCGGAACTGCTTGTATGTTGGTGCCGATGCCAGTGCTTTTTCTTTTGTGGCCACAAATTGTTGATGATGGCTTTAAATTTGTTTGTCTTTCGCGCACGGTTAAATATATGCAAATCTGAACTTTAAAACAAGTAAATACTTGTAAAATGACCGCTCTCTTGGAGCGGACATTCAAATGCATGATATATTTGATAATACAAAGTGGCCGGCATTTGGTTAAAATTTAGATATCATTTTGTCCTTATATCGTACAAAAAATTTTATTGATGTAGAAGTACGAATGTTTAAGACAATATGTAATTATTAAATGGAAATGTCTCCCCGGTAAGAGCAGGACTGAAAAATATCATTTATTTGTTGATATGATTCTCGAATTTTTTTGACGCAAGAAAAAATACCATATATACGAGCCTGTCACAGAATTTTGTGGTATGGTTTCGAATTCGCATTTTCCAAATCGATCGATATGGTTTAACCTTCTTCAGAAATCTATCGATTTTGTTAATTTCCAAATTGAAGATATCCTGTTTTTTTGATATGGCAACGCAAAGAATAAAGAACGCAAAGAAAAAAGCAAAGACCATATGTTTTAAAATAAACAAAAGTGTTAAAATTATTACAAGTGACAAGACGATAATTAAAGTTCTCGCGCTAGGAACTACATCAACACTTTGATGAAGTCCTGACGCCCGCGCCACAGTATCCTCGACATCGTTTAGGACGTAATTGTTGTATTGGCCGCCACCAGTTTTTCTGTCCTCTTTTTTGTTGTGGCACAGCTTTCTTTTTACAAACACCTTCCAGTCCGCCCAGGTTTTTTTCCACCCATTTATGTCCTTGGTTGGCGGACGGGAGGAATTTAATTTTGCGGTTAGTTCAGCCCACAACGCTTCAGCTGCCACCCTATCTCCCTTTACATACCCCTTAGTTATGTCCTGGTGGGCATCCATAAACTCGGCCAATATACGCTCTTGTGCGGGACTCCTATGTTTTCTCCTAAAATAACGCGAATTGTTACTAAATAAAATAATTTAAGAAAATTTTTCCATACATGTTTTCATAAATTATTTTGTTTGTTGTGCCTTTCGTTTTGTTTCGTCAAAACTTGCCAGTATGCAATGTTATTGCAAATTAGTTACTTTTACTTTGAAGAAATATGTGGTTTACACGAAAAAAGTGGTGGCAATACTGCATTAAAAAGTAGTAAAAAAAAAGTTGCTTGCTGTGCTACCCCCGAAAATTGCGCAATAATTGTTTAAATTAATCATTAATATGTTTATTTTCACCGCAATTTATTAAAAAACAGTATCTTTTATTGATATAAACCAATTGCAAAGACATTTTTTTAGTTTAAGATAGGAAAAAAACCAAAACCATTTACATAATTGAAAGTGGTTTCAAAACGAAAAAATTTTGCGGTTTTGATTGTCTGGAGAAGCAAATTACGAAATGGAAACCATTTCGATCGAAATGGTTTTCTGTGACAGGCCTGATAAAGTTACGACGAAGTCGATCACAAGGAAAAGTGACTTAAGTGGACTGAATGCAAAGTCGAGTTTATTCTTTATTATTATTTTACTCATTTTGAAGCATATTTACGTCTAATCGCCATTGTAAAATTCTTTGTAGTTTTTGTCAATACATCTTATAATTTCGATAAAAATTTCGATTCGCGTCACTTTCACATTCAAAAAAATCTATGAGGATTGTTTAATAAATACACGCAATATATGTTCTTTTAGCAATCACAGACGGTACGACTATTCAATAGTCAATGGGTAATACCACTACAACTCTATTGCCAACTTTTCGCTTTAAAGCCGGAAGTTACAAAGCAAATATTTGTTTTGTTTGTTTAATTGTATTTTGCTGATATATTATATGATAGATATAGCAATAATATTGGACGTTTGGCAAATATTCACATATTTTGATATGGTTTAACAGCTTTTCCTTTTCTGTACATAAATTTCAAATTAATTTTTACTGCATGTATGAATAAATCTATTAAGCGCCATGAATTATTTAATATTATACATTATGCCATCTGCGGCAGGTTGTGTAGTAATAAAGTAAATTAATTTAATATCAGCTTTATTCATGTTTCATCCTTCTGAAATATCGCTCATATTAAATATAACGTATTCCTGATAAACTACACAATATTACTGAATGAATTTTCATTTGAAATTATTATTTTGACTTAATTTTGTTGTAACATCTACTATATTTGTTGAACTTTATTAATTTCTTTGCCATGCTGCTGTTGATGAAAATCACTAAAAGCTATAAGCTTTAGTATAAACAAGATCATAGTCGGTAATTGCATTTTCATAGTTGATTGTACAATTTGTATTCATCTGCTTTGCAATTCAGATTTTGCACTCAAGTATTATTTAGATATATTAAATAAACATTAATTTTCTTCTAGAGGTCATAAGTTAAGAGATTTGTAATATTTAATAACTAAATGTCCTCTTTAATTTTGTTTGTGTTCACTCGCAGAACAAGGTTTTGCTAAATGACTGATGCGTGCTAAATTATACTGAATTTAATGCAATTGAGCGAAAGGTATGAGTCTAAGAATATGTGAAGACATGAGTCTATGAAGTACGTGGGTACAGCGAAAAATGTTCGACAAATTGGCCAATTTCTATGGGAGGTACCACTAAGAGTGTGGCAACGTCCTTCGTTTTCATTTTCACAACTTACCTAACCAAACGCATAATACGAGTATGTGCCAAATGTGACTGGATTCAGTACAACCACTAGAACGATTTTAAGCTAAGAAATTATGAGTTAAACCTATAATATATATGGTAGTTTCTAGAATATCTTTCGGTTCTTACCGCGAATTGTAAATAAAATTTTGAACAAGAATTTAGGCTACTACAGCTTTCTGGTTAGAAAATTGCAGAGAAAAGATTGAACAAAAATTGGTCAATTTGAGTGGCAATATCGTCCATTTCCATAGTTAGATCTCACTTTTGCAGGAGGGATGTGGTTAGTCGTTCAATTTTTTCAAATTCTCACAATCATTGTAAACAAATGCAGTGGGCAAACACTTAAGTTATTCCAATATATGAATGCACATTTACAGGGGAGAAAAATTTTCTGAAATTCGGTCAGCTTGTATCTGAGGCACTGGAAGGGGTAGGCCGATATAGACCAGTAGCAATCCCCGTCCACGGTCTGGCAAAATATTAGGCCGTGCCAAACTTTAACAAGCTTAGTGAAGATATACGGGCACAACCGTGCTACTAGCCATCCAGGTAGCCAAAGTCGTTCAACTGACTTAAAAATTCATGACACACATTTGTTCAAAGGTGCTTGGTATTTTAAGCGCATCATTCTTGGTGTCACATTTTCGGCCGTATATCTTACTCTGGGTGAAGATAAAAAATAAGAAAGACTTGGCTCTTATCTAGAAAACAATTGAAGAAAATAATGAAAAATTGTACTACAAATGAATGAAAAAGCAAGACCATGCAATACTGAGTATTTGTCATCATAAATCCTGATATTTTTATAGTTTTCCATAGGGCATCTTGTAGCTATTTAAATGATGCGACTTTTAGTCTACTAAAAATGTATTAACGTAACTACTGTCAATAAAGCACTGGAAATTGATCAATAGACCCCAAAATATTTACTAATCATTCAGATATATTGTATCTCATTCAAAGTGAGCCTCTTTCGAAATAATGCATTTACGCCGACGAATAATTCAATCGTCAAAATATTTTTAAAAAGCATTTCCCTTGAATTTTTTTGTACTTCTGCAATCGGCTGAAAACAGTTGTATCGAATTGATAATTTAAGTTTTGGGGAGAGAAAAAACCAAATGTAGTGATGATATTTGTTGAGTTTTTGACCAAGAATTCATTCGAACTAATAGGCTTGTGAGATGGATGACGTGTCACAATGGTGCAAAATCCATACATTTCCTCTTGAATTTATCCCAAGTGGACAACAACGCGATAATCAGCGAAAACATTCAATACAACTTTGAATTTTGGTCTATTTTGAGGTGGGGTTTTCAGCTCCATTGCAGTAGGAAAGCGCTATTTCGAAAATACTAATTTCTTAAAACACAAAATATTAAATTCTATTAGATGCGCACCTAAGTTCCCGCTGTTTGCCAATAGATGGCGTGAGCTGTAAGTACTAGTAGATTCTGCCATAACCTAAACGTCATGAGCCAAGCTTAGGTTACCATATGCCATGTCGCCTCGATACAATAGTGGTTTCCTTTTGACGTCATATTCTATTAGTTGTGTGATTAGGTATGATTTTGTGCCATTTAATCGTCATATGCGGGAAGTATTGATTTTCTTCTTTCAATCAAAGGAAACGGCGGCTAAAGCTCATCGAGAGCTTCAAAACGTTTACGGAGATACTGCATTTAGTGAAACAGTGTGCCGAGATTGGCTCCGTCGCTTTAAAGACGCTGGTTTTGATGGTGACGACCGTTCGCTGCTGAACAACTGCTTCAGCAACAAAAAAGGAAGGATGATGAAAAATGGATTCATTACAGCAATCGGAAGAATAGAAAGTTATGGTGGCTGCCCAGTCATGTTTCTGCGCAGTCGCCTCGGCCGAATATTCACGCTGCGATGGCTATAGTGCATTTGGGGGGAACAGGTCGGTGTTATTTATTACGAGCTATTGGAAACAAGTGAAACAATCATCGGTATCGACTTCAATTAATGCGATTGAGCCGAGCTTTGCGCGAGAAACGCTCAAAACACGCGGAGAGGCACGAAAAAGTAATCCTTCTGCATGAAACCGCTCGGATTTACGTGGCTAAACCCGTTGAAACCTACCTGGAAGCGCTGAAATGGGAATTCTTACCTCATTCATCATATTCTCCACATATTGCAACGTCCGATTACCACTTGTTCCATACGATGCTACACGGTCTGGCTGACAAGCAGTTCCACTCATGTGACGACATTAAGATCAAAAGATGAACAGTTTTACCGTGACGGAATTCGAGCTTTTGCCAGAAGAATTGGAAAAAGTAGTAGCTAGTGATGGGCAATGCTTTCAATGAACTATTTGTAAGCTTGTTTCCATAATAAAATCGCATTTTTATAAAAAACAAAAAAAAAAAAACAAAACAGCGAGAACTTAGTTGCGCACCTAAATTTTCAATTCAGTGTATAGTATTTTCCATTATTGTAATTTTTCCTATTCCCGAACGCAATAAAAATAATAAATTTCAGTTCTCGAGAACATCTTTTACAGTAGCATCTCTTATTTTCAAACCAATGATATCAATCCGCGTGCTTCATAATCAACAAAACATTTTCTTTTAACCGGCAAATAAAACGCAAAACTTGGCATAGCTAGTTAACACTATAGCATCTTATTTCTTGAACAAATTACATATGTAATACGCCATATTTACGATCGTTAAATATCTATTGATAAGGCCAAATAGTTCGTATCAACTAATTCATACTTATTGTCAGCGCATTTTCATAAATTTCAAACAAATTTGCTGACCAGTAATCGCCACCCACAACTTTTCTGTTCATAAATCTAGTTATAATTCTGACCTCATTTGGGGTTAGTGGTGGACAATTCACGTCATTGTCGATAATTGGAATTTTGTAATTTGCTTGCTTGTCCTCCCTTATGGGTATACAATTTTGCAGAGATGTTTCCTACACATTTGCAACACATGCTTCACATCCACGTGTATTACAGAAGTGATGTAGGAAAATTCTAGGTGCATATACTCGTATAGTAAATTTATATTCGGCAAATTTACACAATTTTTTTTTAAAAGTTGAATAGTTTCAAGTCTTAACATATGTTGTTTGATTTTCACAATATTCATTTTTACATTACATAACAGATATTTTAAAAATACCTGTTATTTTTTTATCATATGACATTAAATTTTCAAATTATTTAATTATTTTGAATATTTTCAATAGCAATTTATGTTTCCTAATATCAATATCAATATCAATATCAATATAATATCAATATTAATATTAATTTGTATTTCTTGACGAGGCCCATTTCAATCTTGATGGCTTCATCAATAGGCAGAATTGTCGCAATTGGGGTGAGGAAAATCCTCGAGTGATTTACGAGAAGCAAATGCATCCTCAACGTGTCACTGTGTGGTGTGGATTTTGGGCTGGAGGAATCATTGGACCTTTTCTTTATGAAAATGAGGCATGTCAAGCGCAAACAGTCATTGGTGTTCGGTATGGTGAAATGATAACCAGTTTTTTCGTGCCTGGAATTAAAGAAATAACTGTGGAGGGCATGTGTTTTAACAAGACGGCGCCACATGTCATACAGCCAGAGAAACAATTTAATTGCTGCATCAGTCATTTAAATCTTGCGTTCTTGTTGGGACATATTATATATATATATACAGGGTGGGCCATAAGGGTGTTGGCGGTTTAAATATTCAATTTCTCGGTAACGCGTGGCACGGGGTGGCAGTGGGAATTGTTGTTCGCTGCGCCGCTTCCTGGAAATTTAGTCGCCATGGAGCCGTACACGGGAGTGCAGCGTGCATTTTGTGTCCGAGTGTATTACGAAAACAATAAATCAGTGATTACTGCACGACGTTTGTATCGGCATGAACACGGTTTACACGATTTAAGTGAAATTCCAAGCGCCAATGTGATACGAAAATGGATCAGAATGTTCGAAACAACCGGCTCAACAGTACCAATTACGGTTCGTGGTCGCCCAGTTTCTGCAAGATCAGCCGACATTGTGGAGCGTGTTCGTGTTTCAGTTCAGCGAAATCCGCAATAGTCAACACGTAAGAGAAGTCAGTCTTTGGATGTCAAAGGAACAACTTTACGACGAATTTTGAAACGTGATTTGCATTTGAAGGCTTATGTGAACAAGCAACGGCCATGTGAACAAGCAAAATTGTCGGTTCTGGTCCGAGACTAATCCCCGACGCTTGCATGAACGTCCATTTCACAGCCCTAAGCTTGCCGTGTGGGCTGGGATAACGTCAACCGGTATTATTGGACCATACTTTTTTGAGGACGAAAGAGGGCATGCAATGACGGTTAGAGCGAACAATTATTGCAACATGCTAGCAGACTTTTTGGTGCCAGCTTTGCAAGAACTTCAAGGCAATACCTCGAGGATGTGGTTTCAATAGGATGGGGCCACAGGTCATACGGCTAGGGTATCCATAGAGCTGCTGAAAAATGTTTTTCCTGGAAAACTCATTTCGAAAAGGGGGGATATTGAACAAATACATTTTTTTTTATGTTTCGTAGTTTTTTTTTAATTGAATATTTAAACCGCCAACACCCTTATGGCCCACCCTGTATATATATATATATGTATATATATATATATATTAATTTCCAAAATATTTTACTTTACATTTCTTTAACATGTACGTTCTTTCAAATTTCCGAGTTTATCGTTTGTGCAAGCTGGAATAACCTTTAATTTATTCATTCTTCGCCTGGGTCTAATCACCACAGTATGGTGTGGAGCACAAAAATATAACTAATCAGTTGGAAATAATAACAATGGACATTTTCATAACAATTTTGCTGAATTTACGACTTACGATAATCAAAACTGTCCTTTATTTTAATTGTACACTCAAAAGTTTCCATATTTCAGTCTCTTTCTTTTCCTTCACCATATTAATACCAATTATTGCAATGATTTTTTTTTCTTATTTTTGACCGCAGGCATAAACGGTCTTTTTCTTTCATTCTGCTAAAGCACTGCGAATTATATGTACTCGTATGTGAGTGTTCAAAGTATCGTTAATAAAACAAATGGGAATTCCACAAACAACCCACACCTAAGTCCATCGTAATTGCGCAAATAATAAAACTTTTCTACATAAATGTTTGTATGTATGTCTACATCTGTATGGACATGTGTAATCATATTCACATTCCAATAACTCTTTTAATACTCGTAATAATCAAATCTTTAACACGTGCAAACATTCGTATATGAGAAAAACATTTTAATGATACAAGTAAAACATCGATATACTGTTTGTATGTATGATTGTGCAAGTTTTATACGCTTTCACATAAAAATTTAGACATAAACATAAAAATCTTGTAATAAATTTTTATATTTTTATTAGAATTATAACAAATTAATTCTTTTGTTATTCCTTTTGCGCCAAAATGAAGGTTTCGTTACTGCGTTGATGTGATGACATAAGATATTCCCTCATATAGGAATAGGCTCTATTATGTGCGTCGCTTGTAAACTGGAAATCCATTTTAGCATGATAAAAATAAGAGCTTTAAATGTACATACTCAACTACGTTAAAATATTTTATCAAAAAAAAAAAAAAAAAGTCAGTCATCTATTCCACTAACGGGTTGTGGCAGAGTTTCCATTTTTTCACTGCGCTTACATTCATTTTATTCTTACTCATTGTAAGAAATCTTTTCTCTAATAGTGATTACAAACTTCTGTTTGACAAGCTTTTACTAGACTTGTTGAATATTCGAATCTTTCTTCAGCACTTCGATATGACAGTTTAAAGATTTATCAGTGTGTAAGAGTTCGAACGATCATATGAACGAATGTAGCATAAACCATCGCGCCGGATTTGATTATAAATAATCAAAAACTAATTTCTGTTGTAAATGACAATATAATTGCATTGTTTTAAGTAAACTGCATCGCTTTAGTTTCTTATACTCTTTGGATCGGAATTTGTAGCTGGCGAAGAAAAACTGAAGGAATTTCTAATATACCACCTGTTCCACAGAGCTGAAGTTGTTATTCCCCAGTGCCACATAGTTGTGCCTTTGTCAGGAGCTTAACTTTATTGTGAGTAATATTGTTATTATTTCAAAGGTCAGACTGGTGAACAATTTCTGCCATCCAAGACCTTTTACACGCTGGTGAATACAGGACTGTACATCTGTAAATATTGTATATAGGGTGTCCGCAAGGAAGGTATACTACTTTGTTTGTTTATAATTTTTGATTAAATGAAATAGAATGAATCTTATATTGAAAAATGTTTTATTTAATGCCAGCAATTATGTATGAAATACAATAACAGATAAATGTCCGCCTCTGTTGGTCTCACAAATGCGAGCCCTTTTGAGCACATTTTTCATTACATTCTCACACATTTCACGCGGTATTTCATTAATTTCACCGCGAAGTTGTTCTTTAAAGATCAAGCTCCTGAGCGCGTCGTCGAATTGAGCTTGATGGATTGTTTTGAACACTTTATTGAGTACCAGTAGTGTTTTCAACCGATCTTGCAGTACGTTGTGGTCCATGCTTGGCCCTATCAGCGAAAGAACCTCTTTCTTCGAAATCATTCACTACATGATAAATACTGCGTTGGCACGTTGTTTCTCCAAAAAATTTCACGTAGCTTTCTCATCGTCACAGTAATCGATGATTGATTTTGATAAAATGTTTTAACGATTAAAACACGTTGACTTATCGAATATTTCTCCATAATAAATTTGCCTCATCTCTACTTCAGGATTGCCAAATATGAACTGTCAAGACTAATGTTTACCAAAATGGCACCAAAAACAAATTAGTATACCTTCCCGACGGACACCCTGTACTTTAGTGTATGAAATGTATCGCAGGCTACGGTTCATTGATGCAATTTTAGTAGCTTGAAAGCTTACAGCCTTTGCAAGCATACATTTTTTTTCTTTTCTTTGAAGCAGGGACCAAAATGAAGTGAAATCCCAAAATTGCTTTGATTAGTTTCGGTCTCTGGAACTCAAATCAAATATGTAAGCAATTTGCATTCTGATTCCGACAACGAAATCAAAATTGAATCGTTTGTTGTATTTCTATTCTGTTTCATTACATTTAAAATGAAATTACAAATATTTTAATTTTTATACCTGAAACAAAACTAGACACAAATTTAATTTGAATTCAGTTTATGAAACTTTTGTTTGTATTTATATATATATGAAATTTTTCAGTTAATAAAAAACGGACAACATTTTGGAAAAGCTATAAAAAAATTGTGAAAGTGCGGTTATAGTAAATTCAGAAAATGAGTTATTAAACCACTTTAAATGTCGCAGTTCTACTTTCAGGTCTTTTTTTCATCCGTCAAGAAACTAAACAAATTTGTAAGGTACTTCAAATAAATGTACAATATCAAAACTAGAATGAAACTGAGTCTTCGTAAAGGTCCCTGCTTTGAATTAAGATATCGCAAAAAGAATTCGTATAAAATCTTTTACATTTTACTCTCAATATTCAAATAATTTTAAGAGAGGAGTCCCAAATAAAATAAATTTCACAGGATTTAAATTTTATTGTTTTGTATTCTATTTCTTTTTTTTTTAATAAATAATAGGCAAATAACTAACTTTATATTTATTAAAAATTGAAAATATGCAATCACTTCAATCACTTGAGTTAGAAAGAAGACATAAGATTTTCGTGGAAAGTTTCTAACTCGTCAATATGAAATTTAACCTTTTTTTATTAAAAATTCTGGCTATTCTTATAAAATTTTAAATGACATTAAAGTTTAGTTTTTTGGAATAAAAAAGTTCAAAGGCAATTTTTGCTTTAAATGTGTCCTCAGCACGAACGGCGCATAACTTCAAGGTAGTATTCCTTATTGACCGTACAACCTTGTGACAAGAATTCATGATACACCACGCCATTGCAATCGAAGAAAACACTGAGCAAAACCTTCACATTTGACCGAACTTGACGTGCTTTTTTCGGTCTTCGGTCTCTTCTGGACGTTTCCTTTGGGATGATTAGGCTTTGGTTTCAATATCATAGCCATACACCCATGATTCGTCACCAGCTGTGACTCTTTTAAGCAAATCTGGATCGTCGTTGACGACGTTCAACAGCTCCTGCGCGATGTCCATGCGACGTTATTTTTGCTCAAAATTTAGCAACTTTGGAAGAATCTTCGCTGCCGCACGTTTCATGCCTAAAACATTAGTAAAAATTGCTTGGCATGAGCCGAATATTATGCCAACATCATCGGCAACCTCTCCAATAGTGATTCGACGATTATCCAAAATCATTTTCTTCACTGCTTCAATGTTTTCATCGGTTATTGACGTGTTCGGGCGACCAGGACGAGTATCGTCATTGACATCTTCTCGGTTTTTTTTAAACCGGTTATACCAGAATTGAACTTGTGTTCTGCTCATAAGAGACTCGCCAAACGCCACAGTCAACATTTCAAATGTACTTGCACATTTAATTTCATTTGTTTGATCCATTTTTTCGAATAGTAAAAAATCGAAGAGCACATTAAGACACGACTAACCTTTTTATCTGTCAAAAACAAACTGACAATCCAAAATGGCTGACATTGTCAACATATATAGGTATAACAGACATGTGTACCAACATAACAGAAAAAAATGCGAAAATCGAACATACGCAACTCACGAAATTTGAAAATAACGGTTATTTTTTTATCACACCTCATATAAAATTTTCCATTGATGAATGTAAACTTCACAGTAAAAAAATTTCTGAAAACTCTATTTTCTATCATCTCTAAATGTTGTACTCTTCAATAGCCAAAAGGGTTTGCGAGACGAAAGAAAATTCACATTATAGGCTTGGTCATTGCTATTTTATATGCATACTAGACACATTGATACAATACTAACGCATTCATTTTCAATACACCATACGAGTACTCGTTCATGTATTAACGTCTATGCAAATATTTATATGTATATATACCTATACATATATATATTTCTTGTACAGTTTTTTTCTACTTAAATGTGGTGACATTAGAAAAATTATGGCAAAAATGCAAAATGATGTTTTTGTGCTGCATGACTGTTGGTATGTTGTCTGTCCGTTCACTCGCCTATCTGCTTAACATTGCATATTTTAATGTTTACAAAAACACAACAGCTACAGCCAAGGATGGCCTCACCACATCCATTGCATTTGGAAAGAAAGTCATCGCAACAATGGAGAAGAGGATCATTCACTGCTCATGTGCTATTGCTGTTCTTGTTGATATATTTCCTTGAAAACTGACAACATGTCATGTTGTGGATGTTTACAGGGAAAATGTATGGTTCAAAGTGTTTGTAAAACTTTTGTTTGTTCAAGAGTATCTAAGCTATAGCATTGGCTTTTTGTGTTCCACGAGTCAGTACATTTAGCTAGATTGGTTTACTGATACGAGTTTTTCTTACCTTTCCATCGAGTGTTGCCTCTTCGGGCAGGCCATTTGTTGTATAATTGCCACTGTCCCCATGTTGCACGTAATTCGATTGTCCTGTTACATAAACAAATTGCAACGAACTTATGACTAGTAGTAATGCCAGCCATGGCATCAGTTTTATCGAGTATTCGTTCATGTTTGCTTTAGATGTCTTCTATTCTCTGTGCAAATGTTGGAGGGGAGGGTGGGCAGGATTTGAGGACCACTTGTTGAGGATAAGTGGAAAAGTTCTTCTGAGTGCTACTGTTGCTGCCTCTTATAAATTCGTATTTTTGAGTACGTAGAGTTGAATTAATTTGAATTATCCTTAATTAGTTTAAAATCTAGACCACATCTATATTAATGGGCATCTGAAAGGCAAAAAGAAAAAGAAAACAAAAATGTGTTATTATTTTAAATTGTACACAATATATTGGTTTTAATAAATAGATTGATCGAAATTAATTTAAAATGTACATTTCGCATTTAGTTTAGCATTACAAACTTAATTGTGGTAAATTAAGTTGGTTTTTAATTTAAAAATAAAAATTGATGGTACTTTAACAGTAATTTACAAAAATGCATTTTTTAACCAAATTTATTTTTTTTTATTTTTTAATGTTTTTTTTTATAATTATTTTTTTTTTTTTTTTGAAGATAACATTTTTATTAGAAAATTTAAGCATAATTTTCAGAAATGGTCCAGACAAAAGGATTAGTTGGTGGAAAAAATGCTGAAAAATGTGGGATTTTCTAAATTTTTTTTTAATAGCTTAGGGCATTGTTTGTAATGTAAAAAAATGAACTTTGAAAAATTACAGTTTTTGAATAAAAAAACATGTTTTTGTAACGAAATATTAAAAACAAAATTCCAAGTTTGTTTCAACAAATGAAAACATCAAAACTTGATACTGAAATAAAAAAAAATCAGTTTTTTTGGAAAAGTAGATCTAAAGCTTTGTGTATCAGGAAACCAAAATCGCGATTTGTTTCCTTTGCCTTTTTTCCATCTTTGAAGTGTAATAAAACAAAGTAAAAATTTGTTACCACAAGTATAAAAACAAAACAAAAAAAAAAAAAAATAAATAAATAAAAAAATATTATAGAAA
>JAHXMU010000479.1:182703-230455 GCA_019455685.1 Philornis downsi | reverse complement strand
TTCTCCAACATTGGAGAAATGACTTTTCAATGCATATTGGGAAGTATACCAAATCTATTCAATACTAGTAAATTTTTACTTGAAACGAGTAAGTGAAACTTAAGTTGACTAATTTTATGTTGGAAATTGTATGTACTTAAAATAAGTCCGCATATTTGTTCGAATAATTTTGTTTAAGAAAGTACTTGGTACCACATGGAGATCAATTTCTAATTCGTTTTGACTTAGAATTAGTTCACTTTTCTTTTAGTGTAGGCAAGCATAACATTATTTTTCATAGTTTTGGAGACAACTTCTCTACAAAACACGTTTGTTTGCGCAATCATACAAAAAGTTTTAACATTCACGTAATTGAAATACATCTGCCGCAATACATATGCAAGTACAGGTGACGGATTTCTCTATCGTATCAACTAAATAATTTTTTATTATGCCGTTCATAATACATTATGTAGACTATTTCTCTCTTCAAAAATCTGTGGATTTATTCAACTATTAACGCAGGTACCAAAAAATCTGTAACTTTTCTATTTTTTAAAAGTTTGTTTGGGCTGTATTAACACTAGACTGCACACAAGTGTTTCCGTTTTATTTCTAGGTAGATAACTTCTTTTGATAACTGGGCAAGCAGAAAAATTTATCACCGGCCTTACGTAAGATGCTTATGCGACTAATTATAGATAGTTCTAGTCGTACTAACTACATTTTTCCTCGCTATCTTCCTCACATAAATAATGAAGAGATTGCATGATAAATTATCAGCTTGTCTTAGGTCTCTTTTCCCAACATCTCTAGTTTTATAGTTTTCCCGGCATCTTTATAATCAACATGTATCGATTCAATTTTCGCTGGTTTTATCCAAGATATGTCGTAGGATGTCTTTCTACTCATATTTGAAACAGTTAGAACTATTCATCTGAGACTCCGCCAGTATTTCCTGATCGTCTTAAAAAAGTACGTCAATTCGTCCGTCTGTTGAATGTACCGCTATAACCAAAAGTCTGAAATTTGGAACAAAAATATCTCTATATCTATCTATATATCTAGATTATATCTATATATATCTATATATCTAGGTTAACTTCGAAATTGTGCAAAATTGACTCTGTTAAACTAAACTTGAACGTATAATAACGAAATGCATCTCTTCCAAAATGGAAAGTTTTCTAAATTTTTTAAAATTTTATCGCATTTTCGTTAACTAAAATCAACACACCATAATACTGTGGAGATACTAGGAAGAATTATTACAATTCATATAATTATTTAAGAAACCGCCTCAATTATGAGCTTAGTTGTTGAAAAATATTAAATGCTATGAAATGCAATCACTGGAAGAATTGACTAAGCTGATAATATATGACAAAAATACATTTTTGACATGGTTAATTACCTAACAAATGACCTGTGCAACGTTTTCTCTAGCTACGAACTACCGTTGGCACAAGTGGATGAAAACAGAAAAAACTTGCCTATATGAGGACTGAGTTCAGTTGTAGATTTATGAAAATTGCAGTGTTTTTCAACAGCTAAACCATTTATTCATTAATTGAAAGCTAAATACCGTGATAATTAATGGTGGTAGTCATGCAATTTTTGAAGGACTGTTTTAATTTTAGCTGTTGTTATTGAAAAATTCGAATTTTCGCTCGATGAATGGCCAAGGTCGATTAATGTGTCGATGTATGTATCGTTCTTAGAACTGTAGCTAGTTAGTGCCACAAGTCGAAATAGTTGGAAAAACTTTTGCATACAAGGACTAAATCGGACTATAGAATTGTCAAAATTTTTCAGAATTTTTGTAATATTGCTAATGAAAGGAATATTTTCTAAAAAAAATACTAAAGAGATTGCATGATAAATAGTCAGCTTGTCTAAAGTCTCCTTTTCAAAGATCTTTGACTTAATAATTTTCAGAGACAGTTTTATAATCAATATTTGCTACTTGTGTGAAAGAATCGCTCACCCAAATTTGTGGTTAAGGTTATTGAATAGTACAAAAAAATACTATTTCTTACTACAAAAATATAATAAGGCAACATATTACATATTACAGGCAACGTGGAAAGAAGTTGCGTTTGACGCGCTTGCTGATATAATGGCGAGTCAGTGCACTGCCCACGATCAAGTGGACTGCAGGGTGATAAGTCGAATAAATTTCCTTGCATCTCATTAATGAGATATGAGAGAAGTTCTCACATTCATTGAACTTGTTCGATTTTTTCTTAAATTCACTGAACAGGATCTACAGTTTCATGCCTTTTACAAGCCTTGTATATTTCCTTTTACTCGAAGTATTTTTCATACACACAGGCGAAACTGCCACTCCATGAAGGACAGATGAGATAATGAATAATCGTAGTTCATATATTACTTCATGGCGCCATTCTAATCAGGATCTTGGTTATTGAATAAGATTACAGTGGATATATTATTGGACAAATGAACTACATCGACAAATTATGTTTAAGAAGAGCTTGTTTTTGACATCATCACTTATTGTGCCACGAATATTTGCTTAGGTGTTTATTTAGTATGATCCATTACATTGTACACCACAATTAATGGAGGAGAGTATGTAAGCTTCCGGCTGGTCGGTCAACTTTGCGTATATCCACCTTTTTCATGTTTTTAATTGATTAATTTTTACTGAGCATAGATTTTTGCCCATATACTCGTATTTACATTCAACAGGTTCCAATTTTTTTGAAGCTGTTGGAATAAAATAATTTGTCCAAACTCCCAAATTAAGACTCAAATTGAGATTCAAGTCAGTTGCATTGCACTCTAAAGATAAATATCTTTCTTTCCAACCACTTATTTAGCTATGTAAATCAAATGTTTTAAATTTTGATTTCATCCGCTATCTTTACGAATTTTATTCAAGAAACATCAAAAAATTCGAAATTATATAATTTTTGGAACCATTACAAAAACCTATTTTTAATGATATAAAAAAAATAATCTAATGAGGCGGCTCAAGTTTTCGGGATATCGTTTAAATATACATAAAACGATGTCTCTCTAGCTTTTTTAGTCCAAGAGACATGACGTTAGAAAACTGTACACTGTATAGAATTTTCGAAAAACAATTTGGAAAATGGATTCGTTATGTAATAAAATCATTTTTATGATTTTACTGATGACTTAGCATCAAGCTGTTCGTATCGTATTGTTATGGCCATTTGAAAAAGTATTGGCTTGAAACTGTCACATTTCTTGTTCTGAATGAGTCAGAACCAAATTCTGATTACTTTCATGAATTTTACCTTTTAGTTTATTCAACACAGAGCTACTATTCAGACATTGTTGTAATTTTTAGAAAACCTCTTAAATCTATTATTCGGAATGTGGCGATTATGAAAAAACAGGCTGCGGTTTCGATCAAAAAATCGAATTGCCGGTTTTCGGTTTCGGTTTTGAACACTCTTGGCTATTTTTAGCCGGTTGGCAAAAGTATATATAAAAAATTTATGTTATTTTAGATATTTATTGGCATATGGGAATATATTGCCTTTAGCTTGATAATAATGATCTTTGGAAACACATCTGATGACGATAAAGCTTCTGCAAATACCTTAATTGCTAACCAATCATTTGGCTGTCAGAACAATGTACTCGTATTTTACTTGTTTTTATTAACAAAGTTAGAGAGTTCCATCAGAACGTTATTTTCATTAAATCGCTGTTCAACAATTACATTGTTCGTGTTGTATTTCTTTTACATTGAATAGATTGCTGTTTGGCTTTTTTAATTATAGTATTTTAAACAAATCAATAAAAAAATCGATGAAAACAGTTAGCAGAGCCACTGGGATTTTTTTACTAAAATAAGAAAAACGCTTTTATAAATCTCTATCAAAAAAGAAAATAATCCTCAACAGTTGCTTCGGCTGTTGTACTCATATAATACAAACGGATACATGGTTCATAACCAGCTTACGTTACTCAACAAACAAACAGCTCGAAACGAATGAATCCGAAAATGGAATCGAAAATGCAAAAATAAATAAATAAACACACAGAAAATTTGTCCCACATTGATCGATTTTCCTCCCGCGGCCTTTTTCTTGGTCATGGCTTTGCATCTTGCTTATCGTTTTTGAATATTATAAATAGAATTGAAATTGAAGTCAATTTCTCGTGTACACTATCAATCATATTCTAAACAATGTTACAAATTTTATACCCACGAGTGTAAAAAAAATCAGCAATCTACTCAAAATTCTAAACACCTGTCATATATTGTCCACCCCATAATAAATAGCGCTTTTCAATGTTTACAGAACAATGGAAACCTTGAAATACTTTTATATTCAATTGAAAAAATAAACTAGTTTGTAAACTATACTAAACCGAGTCCTGAATAATACCTACATTCTGATTTTCCATAGATATGGTTATAAAAAACACAAAACACTTTCATTAATTATATTCCACTTCTACTGAATGTTTCTTGCATATAGCCAATGATTAATGTAAGAAATAATTCAATTTCTGTAAATAAAATGCAGATACGCTTCTGTACGTATACAACAAACAACAAGAATCATGTGATATTGCTATCCTACACTAACAGAGCGTTTTTTTTCTTCTTTTTCATTTTCATTTTGCATTATGTTATGGAGTTTAGTTTTTGCGCTTTTCCTCAATTAGCATTGTTGGCAAACGCCCATTGCAAAAGCAAACAAACAAAAACGTCCAGAGAAGAAAACGTTCATTTTCACGTGTAACCATTACTGTCGGTTGTTCCTCCCTCATGTGTTGCTGTTAGTTGGCCTGCATTTGGTTAAGTGAAAAAGTTAACATAATAATTTATTGCATAAATTAATTAAACGAAAATTACGTTTATTTATATTTGCTGTATAATGTATGAATACAATATTTCTGCAGAAGGAAAAAAAGCTATGTTCAAAAAGTAAATGAAGCAAAAATGTGCAACATTTTAGTTCAACACACAAATAATTTAACCTACATTCAGCAACAAGCAGCAATTACATGAAAAGTATTACATACTAGGACTATGCGATCACATGTACGTATCGTACGTGTGACAACCGCGTATCTTATGTTGGTGTTAAACCAGAGACGTAGGTGTATTACTTGCAATAAATAAAGCGCTCAAAAGCTTTTGGCAAATTAATTTTACGGGGACAGTCCCAAAACTAGCCTACCTAACCAAGAAGACACAAAGAAGTTGGGGAACATTTTATTTATACGGGTGGCGCAATAGAAAATAGATTAAAAAATGAATACAAAAGGTATGGTTAAAATAAATCTAAGGCATTGTAGAGTAATAAATGGAGTTTATTTTTTAAAAATAATATCATCTAAATGGTGACCCTCTCTACGACGGCACTCCTCTAACCGCAAACGAAAATTATTGAAAACTTTCTTCAGTAATACTGGTGTAATGGCTGGCATTTCACCACGGATATTCTCCTTGAGCTGAACGATGTTTCTTGGATTATTACTGTAGACTTTGTGGTTGAGGTATCCCCACAAAAAAAAGTCAAGAGGCGTCAAGTCTGGACTACGTGGGGGCCATGGGATATCATCTCTTTTCGAAATCAGTCTGCCAGGGAACATCTGCTTCACCACCACCATGGAGTCATTTGATGTGTGACAGGTAGCTCCATCTTGTTGGAACCAAGTTCTGGAATTCACTATTCTTGGACTTTCAATTTCTGGAGCCAAAAATCCGTCCAACATCTCAACATAGCGTTCCGTATTAACCGTGACTTTTTGGCCCCGCGCATTTTCGAAGAAAAAAGACCAATTATTCCTCTGCCAGAGATTGCTGCCCATGCTGTCACTTTAGGACTATGCAATGGTTTCCGGTGTTTGATTTTGGGATTTTCACTGTTCCAGTAACGACAATTTTGACGGTTTACGAACCCATTCATAAGGAAATGAGCCTCGTCAGAGAAAAGGATATTGTCAAATTGGAAAATCAATTAAGCATTTCATTAGCAAATGCGAGCCTTGCTGTGAAGTCAGACTCTTTCAACTCTTGTGTTAACTGCAGCTTATATGGATGCAGTTTAAGATCCAATGTTTAAATTCGTTGCAAACTTCGTCGCGATAATTGTAGGACAGACGATCTCTTGCCAGTCGACATTTGTGGATTTCCTCGTACTGACTCCATAACTCTCTCAAGATTGTTTTCGGTCCTAGATGTTCTTGGGCGACCATTTTCTTGTGGTTTAAATGTTGAACCGGAGCTTCACTAATTCACCGTAGTCCATATTGAGCACAATATAGTCGCCTAGTAGCAATATACAATTCTTCGATTTTCTGAAGAATTTGTTTCCGGGCCGTTTGATGTCGAAAAGTGGTGATTTGGACTGGCCACCGCGTTCGCCCGATTTGACGCCCGCTGACTTCTTCTTGGGGGGACATTTGAAGTCAAAGGTTTACGTTAACAAGCCAAGGACCGTAGAAGAGCTCAAGGACAACATTCGTGAAGAAATAGCCGCTATTCCGGCCGAAATGTTGGCGAAAACGATGGAAAATGCTGCAAAAAGGGCACAATACGCCATCAACGCCAGAGGCGGCCATTTGAGAGATATCATATTCAAAAATTGATGTAAACAAATCTACTTGGAACAAATTAAATGAATAAGATTGCCAACCGCCAAATTTTTATTTTTTTCTTTGATTTTTTTTTAAAACATGGGTCCGTCGAATATGGGCAACCCAACAACAATACTTTCTTTTTCGCCAAACGCGGCCATTTTTCATAATTTCATCACCTAAACGACGCTGTTTTAGCTTTATTGAAAACAAGAGCCTGCGAGAGCCCACTCCTCTCTATAAAATATATGACCTTTGGAAATTGTACAGCTAATATTTCACTGAATTTCGCTGAAATCTGCAGATAAAGAATTTCAAAGACAATTTGTTTTAGTTCATCCTATATTATCGAATGGCTGTATAACTTTTTTTTTTATACAGGGTGGTGATAAACATTGCTTTATTACGAACCTCAAATTGCTATTTTAACACATATAAATAAGAAAAAACTGGTGCACTGACGTGAAAGATCTTTCCTAAAATCTGCGTGATAAGAAATTGCTGAATGTTCTAATCGTCGTCATTTAAGACACTCAACTGAGTGCCAAACAATGTTGGCTGCTAATTATTGGTTGTTATGTGTAATATTTTTTACATTAGCATTTATGAGGGTCGACTGCAGCGCATTGGTTAGTTGACGCGACCATTGTTTACATGATCGGGGGTCCAATTCCCGTAATGAAGCAATTCGATTTTTAGTTCATAAACTTTGGCTATCGCAATAGCAGATGTGTAAGCTGGAGCATTGTCTTGTTGAGACAATACTTTCTTTTTCGCCAAACGCGGTCATTTTTCATAATTTCATCACCTAAACGACGCTGATTTTGCTTTATTGAAAACGAGAGCCTGCTAGAGCCCAGTCCTCTCTATAAAACCTGACACTTACGGAAATTGTACAGCTAATATTTCAGTATAGTACGAAAAAATTAAAATTTTTGGTTAATCCGAAGCAATAAAAGACATTTGCGAATGTCAGTTTTTCAGGCTATGTTATCTTGTTTCCTACATATTTGCGCTTAACACCCAAATCTATGATACGCCTCTGGTTTCAGCTCCACATATGGGATTTAAGTGAAAATCAAACATGTGTGGTAACCGTTTCATGGCAGTACATACCACACAACTTAAATTCATTAATAATGCAATAAATTTACAGTATCCAACGAACATGCAACCCCGACGTTTCGTTATGGCAAAATATATATATGTATAAAAAAAAAATATATTATATTTTTCTCCATTAAACACATCAAAAGTGTTACATTCTTTGTTACAGTCCACAAAAGAAACATTAGTTAATACAAAAGAACGTATGTTGGCTTTGTAGGCAGCATTTCGTTATTTTGCTTTAGTTTAAAACGAAAAAAAAAAAAAAAATGTTGGCCTATTTTAGTTACTTCAGGCTAGACGTGAATTTGCACAGCTGCATTATATTTATGAAAAACTAAGCGATGCATTCATTCTAATATCCATGGACTATTGACAACGTTTAGAGGGGACATTTGTAACTGTATCAACTGAACCGAAAATCGAAATTACATTGACGGCAACAATGGCGACTCAAAGTTAGAATGAACAATTTTAGATTGCCTCATTGTGGTTTTGCTTATTGCCAATTTCCTTTGGTTCCAAAATCCATGCGATCACACAATACGCTCCATTAAGCTTTTGGGGTTTATGTCTGCCATTCGCTTGGCCTTCATTGCTATGTTAAAGTTGATGGCTTGGACTAGGTGACTGTTTATATGCATTCCTAGAGTCGGAGGCTGACTGAATGACCACAATGTTAATTGTAATTTGTAAACAATGATTTGACTTCGGCTTTGGTTATGGAAGTTGCGGTTTTCTGTTTTCAGTTTTAAGAATTTAAAATGCACATAATTTTGAATAAGAATTCATTCTGCAGGGGTCGGTCATGAATAATTTGAACTGTGCCTATCAGCGGGCGGTTTGGTCCGACAGGAATTGTAAGATAAATATGAAATATTGAAGACCTACAGACCTTTTTTATGTTCAAAGACAAAGCAACAAAGTATCTTCTGAAATGCAGTAAAAAGTTATTGTACATAATGAAAAGTTCGAAATAACAATTGGCTGTCTTGTCATCATTGTGTTAAGGATGAAAACTTGAGGTCTTGTATTCCATGTAAATATTTTGATGATTTGTTTTCAATTCAATAGCAAAATAGAATTTTACAGTAGCCAGATTTATGTGGCTAATTCGCAGAATTATATGAGTCGAGATTGAATAAATCAAATTATATTGAATACAACAGAATGTTTGTTATTTGCCACTTCTATCTATGACTCTATTTAGGTTTCATTGTTGTAACCTAATTCTGGCATTTACTGAAGACAATTTCGCGGAAATCTACAGATAAAGAATTTCAAGGACAATTTGTTGTTTAGTTTATCCTATATTATCGAATGGCTGTGTAACTCGGTTTTATACATTGCTTTATTAAAAATCTCAAATAGCTATTTTAACACATACAAATAAGAAAAAATAAACTGGTGTACTCACGTGAAAGATCTTTCCTGAAATCTGCGTGATAGGAAATTGCTGAATGTTCTAATCGTCGTCAACTGAGTGCAAAACAATGTTGGCTACTAATTATTGGTTGTTATATGTGATATGTTTTAAGTTGGCATTTAAGAGGGTCGACTGTAGCGCTATGGTTAGTAGACGCGACTATTGTTTACATGATCGGGGGTCCAATCCCCGATGAACCCATCCATTTACTTTAAAGATGTGCCTGTCGAACACTTGGAGTAATCGAGTAATCAACAAGTCAAATTCTTCTTGAAATGCAACATTCTAAATTGTCGTTAAACTGTAGGTCCCGTTGAAAGAGTCTAAGAATAGAATGCATATAAGCTCACTGAGTGTGAAAAACTCTCTCATATCTGTTAGACCAAATGCAAGAAAATGTTTTTTATTCACGATGGCCGTATAATGTAGAGTATTATGTGAAACTAGTATGACTAGAATATATAGCTTCTCGTAATAGGTTATGTATGCGAAATTTCTTTATTTTTTTTTTTATAATAATTTTGACAATGCAGAGCTGTGACTTGAAGTATTAACTAAGTAAAAGTTGAAAAATCTATGTTGATCTAAACATTTCCGTCCGTTAGCGTGTCTCTTAATTGCAGGATGCGTTTCGCAGCCCTTAATACAGGAGATTGATATCTTAAATGCATGAGTATATGTATGGATTAAATTTAGAATTAGGCAAAAACGGCTTATCGAGAGACTGGATCTTACCGAGGACCGATGTTTCCAATTGAATTTTCCAGAATTTATATATATTTATTTATAAGGACTGCAGGTGGCCGAAATCGGTCCATTGGGAGAAAATTTACACGTAAAGGGACAGAAATCAGCTAAAATTAATAGGCGTTTTCGGTGCTTTTTTAAAAGTTGTTGGATTTTTTTTTTATTTTTTAAAAGCAATATATGGAATTCAATAACAGTTGCCTATAGACAAACATACTTTCACATTTTTATCGGTTCTCCCTAACTGTGTCGTGGATTCCGAAATGTAATAAAAACAAAATGTGACCTTTGAAGGAGTTTTTTGTTACCTACATTGCGCCGAATACGTATCCGTTTCAACAGCATTTGGTTCCAGCAAGCTGGAGCAATTGCTCACATAGTCTGACCGGTTACGGCAGAACTCCATCGAAAACTCCCAAACGAATTAATATCAAGAAACTCCACTTTCCGCTGGCTCTCTGGGTCACCTGACCTGACTGCATCAGACTCCACTTTCCGCTGGCTCTCAGGGTCACCTGACTTGACTGCATCTGACTTTTTTATATGGAGTTATGTCAAGCAAGAGCAAACATAGTCAGACCGGTTATGGCAGAGCTCCAACGAAAACTTCCAAACAAATTAATATCCAGAAACTCCACTTTCCGCTGGCTCCCAGCGTCACCGGACCTGACTGGACCAGACTTTTTTATACGGGGTTATGTCAAGTAAAACGAAGCATAGGAATTTCACTGAATTGAAGCTGTCCTTTAAAATAATAATTGAGGCGATCCCGCAATGAATAATTTTCTGACCAGAAGTTGCATATACGTGAATGAGCTTGGAGATCATTTATGATCTACCATCTTCAAAGCCAATTAGTTATACAAAATAAAATTGAATTTTCTATACAATAAACAAAAAAATAAATGAAATACATAGATTAAAGTTATTCGAATTTCTTATTGTAGCATAATTAATGCGCCTCCCTGTATTGAAAGTATTATCCGTTTAGATGCAGATATTTTTTGGTTTAAACTTGGCACTTTTTTACTATTACTTTAATCAACTACTTAATGGATTTTGCTCACATTTCTGACAAAATTTCCCGGAAACAGAAAAAGTAATGTGCCATCATATAGCTAGCATGATGCGTTAGATTTTGTTGTTGACTTGCC
Organism: Philornis downsi; assembly: GCA_019455685.1. Classification (NCBI taxonomy): domain Eukaryota; kingdom Metazoa; phylum Arthropoda; class Insecta; order Diptera; family Muscidae; genus Philornis; species Philornis downsi. Next base: position 219,445 of record JAHXMU010000479.1, on the reverse strand, counting down.
CCTCCTATATTGCACTTAAATTTGTAGTTAAAACATCTACAAATAACAACCAGTTTGCAACTTTGTAGTGACCATACATTTTTTAAACATTTTCAATTTTTCTCAATAAATCCTCCTTTTTGAGATTTTGCTGTAAAAACTATTCCAGAAATATTTCATATTTCTGCGTAGACCAAGCACACCATTATTTTCGCTTTCAATGTCACTTAAACACGAATCGCAAAATTCCCATAATTCTCCCGACAAGTTGCTAGATAAAAGATAATTCCGGTCAATTGCTTTATATCTTAAAACGATCGACATCATCTACTGCAGCAGCAATATCATTCATTGTTTTTGTTTGTTTCCACATGTGGACCAAATCAGTTTTCAACATTTTTTATGACCAAATACAGCGAAGAGCACAAAAACGATTTCATTAAATGACAATTTTTATTGCACTTTTGTCTGTAGCTCTATTAAAGAACAAAAGAACATTGAAGCTGCGGCCAGGACTAACATCACAATTCATCTGACTTTGGGGCTGGGGCTGCCAACAATTGTGTGAACACTTGAGAAGTTGCAGACAAAAAAAAAAAATAATAACAACAACAAAATCACCAAAGAATGTCAAATATTTTGCCAATTAATGACAAAAACCATGAAAGTCAAACTGAACAGACATTACAAGCAATTATTAACACACAAAAGTTATATATTGAACATGGTCTAGAACATGGCTAAAACAACATGAATACAAGAGTTTTGCGAATACCAAAGAATGTCTAAAACATTGGGCAAAAACATAAAAGCCGCCAACAAATAGGCGGCAGTGGCGGCAAACATGATAAAATTGTTATATTGAGGACAAGAACAAGGGACAGGCTACTAGAGCGGCTGATAGGAGGGGTAGAAGGGCGATGCAGTAAGTGGTCAGATTATTTGAAATCAAAACTCCATCACGTTTGTCCTACAAAAAAGGGAAGGAGTCAAACGACCCAGAAACAATGGGACTGCAAATGCATTCTATATCTATTCGAAATAAGCCGAATAAAGTATACCCTGTATAAAAATGTCTAAAATCCTAACGCAATATATGTTGGGAATGAATTTATTTAATTCATTTGAATATTGTATATATGTAGTGTTGAGGGTATGCAATGTGGCGGTGGTAACCCAAAATGCGGCGGCATATTAGGATTTTCGCCGCTCAATAGTTCTGTTTTGTCAATGAAAACACAATGTAGAAGGGACAAATTAAATCTATTAAATATTAACGACTTCGCAAGCATTATAAGGTTCCCGAACTAACGATATATGTATGGTGGTTGAAGCCTATAATATGAATATCTTCGATAACTTGAGGTTGGCATCACCACTCCACTACTATTAATTATTTACTCAAATATGATCCAAATTTTTCTTCAATTAAGTACAAACGTATTCAATTTTAATTAAGGTTTTCTCGAACTGTGCAAAATCCATCACTACAAAATATAAATTGCTTTCAAATTGAGAACAAAAGCTTATTTAAGCTGAGTCAAATAGTTGCTATTTTTAATACGAGTATTGTAATATGTGGTATAAACATTATCGTTTGCGGTAAAAAAAATGTAATAATATTTTGAAAAACTTGCCTCATATTAAATACAGATTTACTAAATTTTGGCACATTTTTAATTAGTTTGTGCGAGAATTTACCTACGTTTGTAATAACTATAGCAATATCCAATAACTTGTCCATGTAATTTAGGAAAAATTTACTGCCGTTCTGTACTGGTTTGTTCAAACTGAGTATTACATTAGGTAATTATGTACCTCTTTAGATGAAAATGGGTATCAAATAGATCGAAACTTTTGTCGCGTATTGAAAATCCTTTGTTTTATTTAAAAATTTACAATATTTTATTAAAAGTTTTTCACACTTTATTCATTCCTTTTCCTATCTCTTGTTTAAGAAAACTTTATTAAAAAATTTTACATACCATTGGTTTAATTATGATTCATCTTAAAATGGATTAGTGGTTTCAAAACTGCTGGTCTGGCCAGGCTGTCAGCTGTTAAATACTCATTATCTGAAGTATTATTTATTTAGTGAAAGGTTTGCCATTTACGAATATGGATCGTTTAACAAACCGAAGGTTGCGTAAAAATATTTAAAACTTACTACAAAAGTGGTGATTCAAACATGGGTCTTCAATCGAACAAAATTTTCTTCAGCGATGAAGCTCATTTCCCACTCGGTGGTTACGTCAAGAAGCAATATCGTCAAATACGGGTCTCGGAGAACCCAGAAGTGATTGTGAAAAACCCATTGCATCCGGAAAAAGTGACTATTTGGTGTACATTATAGGCGTCATTTTCAGTAATGATGAATTTATAGATGTCGTGCGATTGTCTCCTCCTCTGTGCCAGTGCAACCAGTGTTGACGGAAAAAGCTGACTACTAGCATTAGCTATTCCCAAAAATACTGCAAGCAAAACATAAAATTCTTTACACTGCGGAGCTAATATGAGCGCCCCAAATACGAGAGTGACATAAAATGTGTTAAATTCATTTTTAGGCGAATCTAACACAGTTATGATACTAACAGTAAGCAGCAATTTGTGCAAAATAATAAAAAAAGAACAAAATACGAGGACGGTGTCAAAACTAGCCGATCTGGCGTATACCTATAGATGGTGCCAATAGTTTGAAAAAAATATACTCTTATTTTGGTGAAAAGTGGGGATCTTATAAAACTTATATCTTAAGTTTCAAGGCGTCACGTAGATTAGTATTTTTATTTGAGCCATCAAAAGTAAACGATCTCAGTGAATTTGCAAACATGGAAAAAATTGGTTACCGTTATGTGATTTAACCTTTCCATTTGAAAAGTTTCAGTAAAAAAAATATTAAAAGCGAGCTAGATTATGCATTGGGGCAGTCTACCTTTTTTGGTTTACGACTGTAAAATATTGGATAGCAGAGTTTAAACGAGGTCGTACGTGCTGCCAAGACTAACACCGTAGTAGTCGACCAATTCAGGTGTCCACGCCAGACGGTGTTAAGAAAATGCACAAAATGTTCTGGATAATCGTTAGATGAAGGTGGGTGAGCCAGAAAAAATGATAGGCATTTCAAAAATTACTATATATCGCATATTGGCTGAAGATTTAAAGATGAGAAAGCTAGAAAGTTGTGCGCAAGATGGATGCCGCGCTTGCTTTCAATAGAGCAAAAACAGCGTTGTGAAAATGTTTCAGCAGACTATTTGGCAACAGTTCACCGCCATAAAGATGATTTATAACCATGGATGAGACATGGGTTCATCACTTCACACCTGAGACAAATTAACAGTCAAAACAATGGAATGGAATAGAAGAACCGTGTCCAAAAAAGGCGAAGACGGTTCCATCTGCTGATAAGGTTAAAGCGTCGGTTTTTTGGGAAGCGCATGGAACTATTTTTATCAATTATCCTCAGGAAAAACTCCGGATATTAACGGCGAATATTATGCTAATTTATTGCAGCGTTTAGATGATGAAATTATGGAAAAAAGGAAAGTATTGTTTAATCAAGGTAATGCTCCAGTTCACATTTCCAATGCTCCAGTTCATATTTTTTCGAAAACTACCTCAAAAGGATCGTCTCTAGCAACCAATCCAGGAGCGGTCATTTAAATGACATTGTTTTCGTACATAATGGCAAAATCCAAGCATAATAATGAAATACAAATTTCATCGAAATGTGTTTTATTGAGCCTTATTCTGGAACCGCAAACTGGATAATTCTATTTTTTTATGACACTTTTATTCCCGTTGACTGGAAAATGCCGCAATTTCAGTCTAAATTGTTTTGCTACGCCTTAAACCATTTTAACTTAAAAATATTCCATATGCATTAACATCTCTGCGTTTTCAGCACTACAATTAGTAAAAATCAACCCATTTCTGTTATTTGTAATTGAATTTAGTTAATTTGTAACATTTTCCCGTCGCTTAGTAAAATTTTATCACTAATAGGATGAATTTAGCCTTTAAGTCTTCGAGAGAAAAATTTTCCATGGAAATAACGACCATCACTATTAACGAAGATTGTCGTCTTTGTGTAAATTGCGAGCAATATGACCGAAATACTAAAATCAAAATAGTCAATCTCATCAAAATACGGTCATTGCGTTGGCTTGGCCATATTGTTCGGTTAGACCAGAAAGTTCTATCACGATCTTTGACAACGGACTTCATTGTCGAAGTAGCAGAGGGCGACGAAAACTCCTGTAAAAAATTAAGTAATAGTAAGTAGTTAATACCTTATAAAATAAATATGCATATTCAAGTGTTATCCAGACTAATCGTTATAAATTAGTTCATTCAATTAGTCATTCCTTCAACATTTGTCCTTTGAAGTTGAATTTAAATTCTAAGGAATTTTTGTTTTTTTTTTTTTGAGTTGAAATTATTTGACAACAATTATGAGGAAACTGAAGTTTTTTCCAAAATTCAAAATAGTACAGTAAGCTTAATGCAAAATCCAGGCTGTAATCTAATGACAGAAAAAAGAAAAAGAATTGCATTTTGCCGAAATGTGTTATAACTAAGTTAATATTTTTAGTTACATTTTATTTTGCATGGCAACACAAAAATGGTACGATCTTGGATTGCTCCAACCGTTGCCTGATGTAGCTCATCGAAACAAATGTATCTAAAATGTACTATAACAACATCAAGAGAAAAATGATATAAATTGGTGTGATTTTAGCCATATTTCTTAGTTATTTCTGTGATTGTTGCTAGTGGAGCAACATGAAAAAGGGGAAAAATGTTTATTTTACTGCCACCATAACAAAAAAAAAAAAAAAATAATCTTAAATAGATAGATCGATGATGGTGGTAGTGGGCTGTGGCTGCTGCCGCTGTCCCTACTGCAACTACCTCATAAATATTTTTGTTGCATGTTTACAAGCCCAACAACATTCGTTTGGTCAACTCAATAAAATATAGACCTACATAAATTGAACATGAAAGCCAGAACACCATCGACATCACCATCAGCCTACTACCACCAATCACTGTCCATTGCTCTTGGCCAACATGATTTTCCTTGGGATCTCGGCTGGATGTGGCTTGACTGACTGGGCTGTCGGTGTGCGCTAATGCTGCCTGTTAAGACCCCTGAGCCAGTCACATTAACAATCACTAGTCATCCATCTTCAATCTTTGTCGACTTCTTACTTCAAGAATGAAACAAATAAAATCGCTATATATTTCGCACATTTTTCTCTGGCTTTTTTTTTTGTTTTTGTTCTTATTCTAGCCATTGATGTTGCTGATTATTGCTCTTGTTACTATTTCTAGAGATCGCGGTCAAAGTGAATTATTTTCGCTTAAGATGAATGGTCATCTTGTGCGAACACACATAAAATTGGATATGGGAGAAAACCAGAAACGATATTGGCATTTAACGAGGTTTGGAAAGAGAAGTTAAACAGAAAGAAATTCACATTTTTATAGCTAAAAAAAACACGTGCTTTAAAAAATAATTAGGTAGTACTGAAAACGAAGAGAAGCAGTACTTAAGCAATTTTACGACAACTTTGTTAACTATTTACGCTCTATCCTCCAGCATACTAAAATGGCACTGGTTATTATACGTTTGAAGTTTTATGTGAATATTTAGGACATTGCCATTACCAACACTTGTGTGAACAAATTTGATATGTTTTTATTTCAGTTTAAATTTTGCCATTCTTATCTGTGTTGCCATTTGTAACAATACAACATTTGGCAGTTTCCATTTGATTATTTTCGTTACGTGACTTAACAAGTTGATTTGCTACTTCTGGACTCCATACCATGATTGGTTGTTTGGTTGCAGGGTTGTACCTAATCAAGCCACGTCGCTTTTTACAATTCCACAGAAAATGATAAAAAACTCATTCTGAATTTGTAAAAAAGTAATAAACGAAACCCGCATGCCCCCTTTTTGGACTTCAGTTAGAACGAAAAGAAATCATTTTAAGTTAAAAATGTCTTTTGATCAAATGTTATTCATGGCTCTCCTAATCGGTTGCTCGTTTCGCTATAACTGTCGTCAATTTATTGGCATAGACTTTAGATAGATGAGATAACCCCATAAGAAGAAGCTCATATGGACTAAGTCAGGACTGCATTGAGATCATTTTATACCATCTCTATCAATTTGCCAGGGAAAATTTCACGAAGCCGTGACAGAGGCGTGTTGGACGTGCTTAAAGTCGCCCCATTCTTCTAGAATCATGTTCTGTTGTTGAAGGCAGAAAAGTTTTGTTTGTTTTGTCATAGATCTCGACATAATGCCTTGAATTCAGTGTAAATTCAGTGTACGTCCTTTTTCGTGTTCAAAAAAAGTAAAGGCGGATAATTCCCCAAGGCGGCATTGCAGCCCATATGGTCACTTTAGGTGAATAACAGAGTTCCTGATGTTTACATTTCGGATTCGTTGCGTACTAGTAGTAGTAGTTGTGCTTATTTACGTACCCGTTAGTATGAAACTAAACTTTATTTGAAAAAAAGTTTTTGGTAAAGATCAAAAACTGACCAATTGCTTGGTTAACTGGCATCCTCGTGCTTTAATTCTTGACTCAATTGAATTTTGTATGAGTGTCGCAGTGTAGTAGTAATCTTCGTTTTCAAATTGAAAGCTTTAGATCGTCAAAAACAGACTGATTAACATACCACGCATTTTCTACTGTTATATGTGACTTTAGTAGACCAAATAGTATTTTCTTCAGTGTTGTACCGGTCTTTTCAAATTTTTGACGCATTTTGGAATTAAAGCACCACACGGGCATCACTTCTACGCTCTGCAGTAGGCGAATTAACGTTTTTGCTAAACCCCCGCTCTCAAAACGCGCGATCCGCTCCCGAGAAATTGTCCATAGCGAATAAATTTCTAAAAGGCAAGCTACCAATTGACATATAGGTAAACTTTCTTTGAAGACATCCAGTATTATCCATATGTAATTTTTTTAAAAATAAAGTCAGATGAGAAATATTTTTCCTAAGATTGTGTGACAACAATACGACTGCTATTTGATTTCGACAGGATGGTGCCTCCTATCATACTGCTAGGACAGGTGTACAAGTGCAAACTTGGGTAGGTGCACAGTAGAACACCCGTTGTATTGGTAAACATCAATCACAAAATATGCCATCGAATTGGAATCAGTCTTGTTGCAAATGCTTGTACGTAATGCAATTTTAACATATTGACATATTCGAGTAAGTTCAGTATAAAAGAAAAACTCGATAAAAACTATGGCTAACGGAAGAGTAACCAAAGGCTTGGTCTGTTTTCTTGCATAGGGGCTATATAAAGACTTGGCCCGGAGTGGCCTATATTTAATAAAATTTGTCTTTGACCCAAATAAAATACGGGTATTAAATAGGATTAAATTCCGATGGTCCATTTTCAATGATCTTTGTTTTTTATTCAGAGACAATATATGTACTAAATATTACTATTTTCAATGAAAACTTTGGCTCTTGGTAGCAATATAATGAAGCTTGCTAAGCCTACTTTGGGTGCTACATCAAAGCATGGACCGATTGCAATGGACTTCATCTAAAGATACTAAGGGTGATTTCATTCCGATGGTAACTATGCTTTATGCAGCCGATAAAAGTAAGTTTGGACCATTTCCATTTGTTTGGGAGGAGGCTATACCAAAGTATGAACTGTTATCTTCCATTCTCAATAAGCTTGACGTTGACGCAGACGTATTTGCTTGTACTAAATAGTATTGAAACCCTATGAAGACTGCGGTTTATAAAAACAATGAAATCAAGCTTGGATGATCTGCAAGTGTAGGAGCTATATATAACATGCACCGATATTTCCCTTTTTTCCTTGGTAGGTTTTGTCAAGGCATTTTTTGTTTTAATAAAAAATTACGAAGTGTACTTTGATTAAAAAAATGCATGAACAGATTGACAGAGAATTTAATTCATAATTATCGATTGTTATATATTTTGTATTGCCCATCTCCGATATTTGTAAGCGCTATAAATATCAGCACAAACTTTGGATAATAAGAATTTATGTTGAAGTTGTGTTCTCAAGAGACTTGACTCTCTGTTGAAGTAACTAATATGAAGTAACTAACATTATTTGCGCATATTAAATATAATTTTGGTGCAGCATCTGAAAAGTCGAATAGAGGAAAATGTTATGTTTGCAGCGGTTCCTTTTTTTTTTTTTTTTTTTTTGTATTTATTTATTTCCTTTTTTTTTTTGATTTCTGTGAAAGGGTCTGGTCTTAAAATAGAACATATTCTAAACTATCTAAACCGTCAATTTGTAGCTAGAAATCTAGTTCATCCAACAAAAAATTAATTTTTTTGATGGATAGGAAAGTATATTCCTCCCCGAACTTCAACTTTAAAAACAATTACTGACCAATTTCTACCTGTTGGCTTGATTCTGTTAATATAATGGTGTAACCCAACTTCACTTGGATGCAAAAACGAGCCATAAATCTTAGGAGTTTGTGATACTAGCTCCAAACGAAGACAGTCCCTTAAATCAATGCTATCAAATATCAATATATCTCCTAAACGGAGAGGAATTGGTACATATTTTATAGACCATAATTACTTCCTAATCTCTATCGATACCACCGACTCTCGTAACACGGTAACAATCAAATGAAAACAATTCAATCCGCCATTGTCCACCGCCACAGACAAACCAGCAGACCAAAAGATATCTACTACACTATCATAGACAGTCAACTGAGCAAAGGCAACAATCTTCGTCGTCATCCACCGTCATCACCATTGCCATCAAAAGCGGCTCGACCCTAGCAGACGCTACGAAAACGATTGTTTTAGACGAGAACTCATGTTGACTTGATTGTGTCTTGTGTTTGCTTTTGTTACAAATGTAATGATCCACTCAAAACATTGTAACAACAAGAATATTTTGTAAATTCACTAGTTATTCCAGCTGCCCTCTTCACATCTTCCAGCTAGCCACCAAAATGCATGTAAGATGGGTATATTTTTGTATTGCCACACTCAAGTTCCTTTGGGTTTGTTGCGCATGCGGCTTTGACCATATTTGGTGAGAATCTTATGATTACATTAAGAAGCGCTTAACGCGTGCCAATGTGGTAGATACTCGTACTAGTAGATACATGTGTAATCTTGTCGATCGGGCGGTTGGTGTCGTTGTTATTGTCGCTGGTATTGCTGGTATTATAGACGATAGTGTTCATACGATGTCGCCATAAATTATGCATATTTATTAATGATAAATTTCAAGTAGAATAGTGGCTATCATATCTAGTTGTATTTTTTTATTGCTTTGATATTGGAATCAGTTGAATGGTGTTTGTTACAAGTTGGCAACAACATTTTACATAGCAACATATATGTCTAAAAATGTTGTAAAGAGGAGTTTTCATTGAAATTGCAACGAGTTTTTCCACGTAGTGAAATATGATAGGAGAGATTTATTATTTATGATTTCTGTTTCCATTGGCAATTAAAAACGAGTATATAAATTTACGAAATTGTCTTGGTATGTTAATCTTTATAAAACTTCTGCTAATTGACAGAAAACACATTTTGGCCATTACTATGAACATACTACTGTAGACAGTAGGTCAAGTCTAAAAAAAGAGTATACTAGTAATATCAAATTTTCCATCCACTATTAACATGAGATGTGAACTTTTCCAAGCATTTGAATAACATGTTTGCTGCACGCATGTAATATTTTGTGCTATTGATAGGAGATCCCATACACAAATTGCTGGTTTACGGTCCAATTAATCATTGCCCAGACCGAACGCCTAAAGACGGGTTACAGAAAATTGAAGTATAATTGCAGTTCGAAACTGCTATTTTTAGGAATGGAAAAACAGGGACAAATAATAAAAGGGGACAAATAAAACACCACTGATCAGGGCACACGGCTAGAGCAGGAATCAAAAACTGACAACCCTTCCTCTTGCACAACAGGAGCGCGACAATAAGGCGTTTTTCGAAATTCGCGCATTTAGGAATGAAAACGGGATAAAGAGGGATAAAAATGGTACTATTGGATAGACCAAACGGCTCAAGCTTAAATTACAAAAATTAGTGTTAGGAATGGAATTAAGGGGTAAAAAGGGATGAGGGTTAGGAGTGTGCACCCTCTTTACAGCATTAGCGCACGACAAACATCAATTTTTCAAACTCATATTTTTATGGGGCAAAAGGGGTAATAAATTTACACAGTGAATACCATATTCTTAAGCTAAATCCATCAAAACGGGTATAAGAATACGAATAAGGAGTAAAAAAGGGTAAAAAGAGGACATAAATGGTATAATAATCAGTAGCAAAGGCTGAAGGCAAAATCATGAGCCTATATTTAGCAAAACAACTCAAAATTTTATCGAAATCCAAATTTTAAGGTAAGGAATAAGCAAACAAAAAATTGGACAAAAATAGTACGGGCCAGGACGTCCGGGCGTCCAACCAACCGGACAAAGTTAACATCATAAAATCATAAATGGACATTCATTGTGTAGCCTAGGCTCGCTATAGAAACAGCTTTTCTGAGATTTGCACAATCAGGAGGTAAAATTGGATAAAGGTCTCAAACATGGTACTATCATTCTTAGCTAATGGCTGATTATATATTCATGTAATTAGGCAGTAACGGGCTTCCTAAATAGTTCGAGTCGATGTTGACAGTATTTGGTGGCCATGTTGTTTTGGCGGCACGTGCAAATCTGTTTTTTATTATGCGGTCACTGATGCCAAATCGACTTGTGAAATTACTCGATTGAGCAGCACGTCCAAACGATTCCTCACCGTGCACAAGGGCTCAACTTGGCGTGTAAAGATCTAACTGGCCCAGAAGTTTGAAGTTAATGACCTTAGACAATGCCGACTGTTCGCTAACTAGGCTTCAAGGCATTTGGAAGAGGACATCAATTTTGGCCGAAAAATCACTTTTATCAATTTTTATTAACAAAGCGCATTTTTGAATGAATGCCTATGTTACTGTACAAAGTTACCGTATAAGGGATGATGCCAACCCTCACATCGTCTTCAAGAAGGCAATGCGTCCACAAAAATATACTGTTTGTTGTGACGTTGTTCAGACGATCAATATCAAAGGTGGGCGCTACAGGTCAATAGTAGCCAATTTCTTTGAACCCAAATTGAACGATATGGACTTGGACAATATGCGGTTCCATCAGGACAGAGTTTCGTGCCAAACAGTGAACACCACAATGGACATTCTGAAGGATGTTATATTCCATACATAATAGCATATATATGGGCCTTTTGAATAAAAAATGAATTTTGTCATTACCTAGCACATATCTTGTTTTACTCCATTTCAACATCTGCCTATTCTTTTTGGAAAACTTCTTATGACTTAAACTCTATGATTCAACAGTTATAACCTTTTAATTGTATAATTTTTGCATTGTATAATTGTTCTATTAATTCTGAAATATTTTCAAATACTTATCGTTATAAACTTGAAAATATGCGTAATTTTTGTTGCGTTTATCGATGGGTCTAAAACAGATTACACATAATTGTTTATTTCAATAACGTTTTAGTACTTTTGCTGTCCATTTATTCTACATACCCACTTCCATTGATAGATTCGTTTGAGAAGATATAAGAAACTTACCTGAAAAGAAAGGAAATAAAACGTAGTTGATTAATTTTGTCTTTAAAACACAATAAGAAGGCATATATAACTTTAGCCATATTATATATAACATTGAATTTTCATTTTAAATTGAAATACAGGGTGGTGCACGAATCGTGCTACAGTCAACTGTCAAAGGGAACCGTTTTTTTTTTAACATGTTGAAAGAGTTATTTCAGAACTGCGCCGAAAACGTATTTGTTTCAACAGCAAGATTTAGTTACTGCACACGTAACCGGACCGGTTATGTCGGAACTCTAACGAAAATTCTCAAACGAATTAATATCCAGAAACTCAATTTTCCGCTGGCTCTAACATCACCTGACCTGACTGCACCGGACTTCTTTTATGGGGTTATACTCGTATGTCAAGCAGGAGGTGTACAAAACGAAACCAAGAAATTTGACTGAATTGAAGCAACCCATTAAAACAACAATTAAGACGATCCCGTATTGAATAATTTTCTGATCAGGTGTCGCATATGTGTGAATGAGTATGGAGATCATTTACGGTCTATCGTATTCAAAAACCAATAAGTTAAATAAAATAAATTTGAAATTTCTATACAACAAATCAAAATAAATGAATGCTATTTGAATTTCTTATAGGATTGCAATTAGTGCGCTGCTCTGTATATAAACTACACTACCCAGCAAACGCATCACAGACGCAATTCTCCACAACTACGCATCCAGTTCTGGTGCAAATTTGTGTGAAACGATAATGAGTTTAATATTGAATTGTCATAGGAATTAAGCACTTGCAATTTGACAACCACTCAGTACTTATGTTGTGTTGTTAAGTAGTTCTGGCATTACATTTTTTAATTTATTTCTCAAAAATAATTTATATTTTAAAGTTTGTAGAGTTTTTTATTGAAAATTAAGGGTTTAAAAGACGATTGAATGTAATAGTTTACCGGCCCATGTCCAGCTGATTAATGTAATGCAGTTAATTGAGATAGACTGCATATCTGCCTATTAGACGTCAAAATTTCGCCGATGGACGGCGCAGAAGAAGGCTATCAAAACTTCGTTGGAAGGACCAGGCATTTGATATACTATCGAAATTGGAAATTAAGACGAATTGGAGGAGAAACGCAGAAGATAGAATCGCTTGGGATTATTTTCTACGGGCGGCGTATAATAGATAAGGATGCCTATTCCAGTCGCCACCTAAAAAGAAGAAGTTAGTTTAACACAATATGGTTATATAGAGAATTCGTGCAGCGAAATGTGCGTACTATTAACAATTTTCCAATGGAAGACAACTTCCCATTTCATTACTTTAAACCATTATTTTTCAGAAAGTATTATTAATGTTGCTACTTTAAAGTAGTATATATTTACACTATTTGAAGCACTACTGGAAGCACTTCTGCTGCTGCCTTGTCACTTGTAGAAATGTTCCCTCTTTTCAACTAATGCCAATTTTTGTCTTGGGATTGTTATATGCGTAACTATACGAGATCAGAATTTTGTACAGTCAACTTATATAGGGTGATTTTTTGAAATTTAAGTTTTCCAGGTTGGCAGCACTGGTTGGTAATGGCGTCCATACGTAATCTGTCAAAGTAAAAACTATACGGCATACTCTGCCATTTCATCATGGAATGACGAATGGCCTACCACTACGTCTAATTTTTGGTGAATGGGCCTTACAAAAGCTCAATGAAAATCTGATGTTTTATCGAAAAATTGTGTTCAGCGATGAGGCTCATTTCTTGCTAAACTTATACGTGCACAAGCAAAACTGTCACATCTGGAGTGATGAACAGCCACATGCCATACATAATTTACCTATACATCTCGAAAAACCGTCAGTGTGGTGTTATTTGTGGGCTCGTGGCGCCATCGGTCCATTTTTCTTCAAAGACGACCGTGGCAGAAACGTTACCGTCAACGGCAAACGATATCGAGTCATGATGCGCGATTTTTTTCTTGCCCCAATTGGCTAAGTTGAACTTGGTTGACATGTGGTTTCATCAGGACGATGCAACACGCCACACTGCTCGTGAAACAATGGATATGTTGAGGGATGAATTTGGTGAGCAGCTTATCTCTTGATTTGATGCCTGTGAGTTGACCCCCAAGATCTTGCGATTTAACGCCTCTTGATTATTTCTTGTGGGGTTATTTCAAGTCCTTAATCTATGTGGACAAGCCGAATACTATTGAAGCCCTACAAGATAACATAACACGCGTTATTTGGGAAATACAGGCCGAAATGCTCGAAAAAGTGACGAAAAATTGGACCTTCCGAATGGACATTTTGAGACGGAGCCTCGGATAACATTTACATGAAATTATCTTTAAAAATTAAATGGCAAAGGCCACAATTTATCTATTCCAATAAAAAATTTTAATATATAATGCAAATTTGAGTGTTTTATTCCATTTAAAAAAAAAACTATGATTAAAAAATCACCCTTTACCATTTATCAAATGATATTTATTATATTCTAAAATGTATAAAAAAAAAGGACACCAAACAATGCATCACCTTAGATATGTCCAGTAAGATGATACATTCAGCAAAAAAAAAACATAAATCACTAACGGTAACAAAGCATTCGATAGACACACACATATAATGCAAACAAAATACTCGTATATTAATATCCCGTGCCAAAGATATAAACTGTGTAGTGAGTTCGTTTAATTTAAAGCAAAAGAACAAAAACCATAGCAGATCTTCAAACTCGCCATGAAGGTCTGTTGATAATTTTCTGCTGATTCAACAGAAAAAAATTTAATCCTTTTTTAAAATTTAACCTTGACTGTGTTAATGAATACAAATTGATGTTTGCCACATCATCTCATTCTTTGTGTTAAATATCGCATCTCATTTTATGTGTAATTTAATATTTAAAATATAAATTGTTTGGCAGCGCTTTAACATTGTCATCTACCTGTTGCACACATACAAATGCACACACACACATATATATATATATATTTGCGTACAAAAGTTAGCAGCATAAACCACTAACACTACTATCAGAATAATGTTAATTAATACCACCACCCCCACAACTATGAACACTTTACGTGTTATGTGGTCATAAATCTTTTGTTCTCATATAATGATGAAATATGGTAACAACCAACGCCAAAAACAATGTTTAATTTTATATCACTTAGAAAAAACAACATGAAGTTTTTTTGAGTAAATGTTTGTGTGTGGCGTTATGACTTCACACAGATTAGTCTGAAAAGGATAGTTGTGTAAAACATTGTGGTGTCGTTTAATGTTCACCAAAAGAGGGTAGTATTCAAACTAGCTGACTTCCAGCGGAGAGTATAATTCAAAATTTGTAATTAATATTTGTAAATGACAAATCCTTCATGCAATTCAGAGTACAAGATAACTATTATTACACCTAAGCTCAATTTCTCATTTGAAATAAGCAATTTTTGCCCATTTTTTCTCTACAAATGTTGCTGATAGCTTGTTAAATAATAACAAAAAACACGAAGCAATGGAAAATATATTTAACTTATTGCAGAGAGTATTTTGCCTCTGCCAGCGTTTGGTTTTAAAAGTTAAAATTTTTATTGCAACAATGTATGGTCCGAAAACTAGCGCACCCAACAAAGAAGACACAAAAAAGTTGGGGAAAGTTTTCTTTATTTTTCAACATAATCTCTCGTTAGCTCGGTACACTTTTTCCACTAATATTCAATAACTCCTATACCCTGTTTATAGTGCAAACTGTCAAACTCCTTAAAATAGCCATCAACCGCACAATCCGCATCTTCATTATTGGCAAATCTTTTATCACCGAGCCATTTTATCAAGTCTGGAAATAGAAAATAGTCCGAGGGAGCTAAATCTGGCGAATATGGTGCGTGATTAAGCAATTCGAACTTTAATTCATTAATTTTGACCATTGCAATAGTGGGTGTGTGAACTGGAGCATTGCCTTGATAAAACAATACCTTTCTTTTCGCCAAATGTGACCTTTTTTCTATAATTTCATCGGCTAAACAATACATTCTTTTTTGTCAAATGCGACTTTTTCCCATAATTTCATCGGCTAAACTCTGCTCTAAATTGACACAGTATTCGGCCTTTTTTCCATTCTGAAGATAATCAATAAAAATAATTTCATTCGCATTCTCAGCAACAGACGCCATGACCTTGCTGCAGATGGAACCGTCTTCGTCTTGTTTAGGCACTATTCCCCCATTCTAATCCTCTGCTTTGACTGTTCCATTGCCTCAGGTCTGAACTAGTGGACTCATGTCTCATCCATGGTTATAAATCGACGCGAAAATTCGATTTTATTTCGGTTAAACGCCGCCAAACACTCTACTGGAACATCATCACAACATTGTTTTTGCTCTATTGAAAGCAAGTGCAGCACCCATCTTGCGCACAGCTTTTTCATCTTCAAATCTTTGTTCAATATATGAAGTATCGCACTTTTTGAAATGTCTATCATTTCAGCTAGCTCACGCACCACCAGCCGACGATCATCCAATACCATTTTGTGGATTTTCTTAACCGTGTCTGGTGTGGACACCTCAATTTGTCGATCCAACATTTCATAGTCGTAAATGAAGGAGCAGACTCCCAAAGAGTAGGATTTATCTCGGCTTTAATATTGATTGGATCGGCGCCTTTTAAATGGAAATATGAAATACATAACAGTGACCAATTTTTTAATCTTTAAAAGTTCACTGAGATCGTTTGATTTTGATGGCTCAAATAAAACTACTAAACAAAGTGGCGGCTTGAAATTTAAAACATATGTTTTCTTTAGTCTACTTTTGGGACCGCCCTTGCATATACGCGCGTATATGCTTTATTCAACGAATTTTACTGTCTGGGTAATCACAATTCTAGTCATAAATCGGTAAAATCCGTTTTGCCAAATACCGCCAGGTTCCTTCAATGCTTTACCCAGTTTTACTTTCCCTAATAAAATAGTAATTTTCAAACTTTCCTCACATCGCGAGGGAGCAAAGCAAAAAGTAAAATAAGCCTCACACCGCACCCACCAATTATATCATCAGTCAAATCCGCTGTATAAGGCTGTGGAAAGAATTGATGACAGTGGCTGGCAGTGCCCTTAGTAACGAATCAGTTTAGTTGATATGCCAGCGTCTGGTTGCTAGTGATATTGCCACTGCTGTAGCTGTGGTAGTACGAGCAGCAGCCAAAATAGTGGTTGTGGCAGTTAAGATGGTGGTAATTGCTCTAACTCAAGAATTCTTTATAATGATGATTACGGGAATGATGATATGGTGCTGATGATGTCACGACATGATGAATACTCTTTATATCTACTGTTTCTTTGGCTTTGTCTTCTTCGTCCACATCATATCATCATCATTATAAGAGTATATTCGTTGAATACAGTACACGGTCTCAAGATGATCGAGTTTTTTGCAATTTTGCATGTGAGAAGAATCTTTATATTCTCAGAGGTAGATTTTTGTGTTATTTTCTTATGTATTTAGAATGTTTTCTAGCCACTTAATGTTGCTTATTAGCGTTCGTGACTTTTGCCGCTCACCAGACTGTGACCTATATTGGTTTAGGTATCAAAAAAGTACAGATATACTAGGTTTTGGTCTTGTCTAAATGATAATGATGAATATTCATCAGTAAATGATGAGAACCCAAACGAAATGGTATTGAGACACGCATACAATCGTTACAACTGAAACGTTTACATGACTAAATGAAGCCTATCGAAAACAATGGAAATTACAAATGGAAACGAAAATAGGTATTGACACAGCATGTCGCAAGCGAGAAGGCAGAAATTTTAATTATTGTTTTTAGCATTATTAAATCTGAAGTTCATTCGTTATATCCAAAGTTTTTTTTTCACAGAGTGATTATTTTTATAAAAATGATTATATAAATTGGAAAGACATTGGAGGTGGGATTAATTTGTTGATAATTATAAGAAATCAAATTTACTCTACATATTCAATGCAGCATATCATGCTTTTGGGTCCAATTTAAGCCAGATAAATTTCAATAATAATTTTGCTTGTCAGCTCTTCGTCTCATTCCACTGAATGTATACTTTTGCTCATTTTCTAAATTTTGTTTTCGTGTTCTTAACAACACACACATAGTAAGCAAAGTCGGTAAGCACGTTATCACCTATGCTGATGATTATTATTTTTTTTTTATGTGTGTGAACGTGATATTTTGACTTTCTCTATTTTGCATTGAATAACGCAAACTTGTGTTCTTGACCAATCATAAAGCTCGTCTAAACTGGTACAATAACATGACCGATGGTTAAAATATGTTTATTCGAATTTCAGGAAATTAGTTGAAAGATTTCATATTTTTAAAAACATTACCAATAGTCTCATCTTGGGCATCGCACAACGAATGGTCCTCAGAAAGATGTAGAAACTTGTGATTTTCAAAGAGTTTGCCCGATTTTCATACTAAATTTGTAGTTGAAGTGTAAACTACCGCAAGCAAGTTCTCATTCATAATTGCAACGAATTTAATTTAAAAAGCTCGAATTCGTTAAGTCGGCAAAACTGTCCTCTGTAATGAGAAAAAGTTCGATCTCGATCTTTTGTTTAGTTCGTTTGCAGCGTTTAGAATGTTTACAGTGTTTGATACTGGCAATCTTAATAGTCTTAATTGTGTTTTAAATAAAAATTCCGAATAAAGAATTTTTCTAAAATTTTCATTTCCAAATGGAATTTCGTATGTTCAAATCGTTAAATCAGAAGGCTCATGGCGAATTCACTTTATCAAAAGCACATAAATATAAGTAGTCCAGCACTTTTAAAAGCGTTCGAGATTCGCTCTAGTTAGTATTCAACTGATATTAACATCGACAAAATCGAAAAAATGGAGGCTGAAGATCATGATTTTAGTTTGAGATATACAGCCACTAAACTTGCAACGTCTTTCGTATCAATTCATACTATTTTACACAATTATTTGCGTATGGCATACGTTATCAGTCGACTAGTTCCGAAATACCTGAATTTTATTTAAAATTTTGCCGAAGACATGCTGGAACGAACCAACTTATTCTTATAAAACGAATTGTTACTGGCAATGAGATATGGGACTATCAGCTTGATGTGCAAAATAGGCTGAAACTCAAAAAACAACATCAAAAGTTAACAAAAGTCAAATTAAAGACAAAAATCAAGTTGGTTTTGACTACCGCTGTGTGTTGTATGCGAAATTCTTGCCAGGAGTTCATGACATGCAGCGAGAGCAAGTTGGCGCAAATGCCAGATTTGTGGAAAAAAAAAACTTATGCATTTTGCACGATTATAACGCATCATTCCACATGGCTATTACTGACTCAAAAACTATGTTCGGTGAATACCACTGTATTCACCTAATACGGCTCGGGTTGACTTTTTCTCCCCGAATTAGAGTTTGAGAAAAAATCGCAACTCTCAAAATTTCGGTGGATTTGTGCTAACATTTCAGAAGTCATAGCATTGAATTCAAAATTAATTAAATGTTTGAAAGCGATTTTCGATTAAATTTAATTTTCTGAGTAGCGATTTTGTAAAACTGTGGTGTTATGTTCGTTCGATATTGTTTGATGTTTAATCACGGATATACAAAGTCAATCCGAATTTGTATGGGAATAACCAAAAATTTCTATCTCGTTCAGTTACAGACATCCAGTTTGGCGAATAAATCACTTATGCATATTATAGATTTGAAAAATGTGATAGAAAAAAAGTGGGATAGAAGGCAAAGGGTTTTACTGAGTCAATATACTCGCCACCAAAACTTCCGATCCACATCCCTTCGGATGACGTGCTACTTCATTATAAGATGAGTATCAGTAGTAGTAGTAGCTATTAGAGGCCATTTTCCGCTTAAAAATTTTATTGTTTAATATATCTCGATAACAAAGACTACAATTAGTGTGGCTCCCTATCTTTCAGTTACTACCGGATGTTATTTTTAGTTGAGGAAAAAATCAGAAATATTTTTGGAAAAATACTCGAGAAATATTGTGCTTACCTACTTGGGTTCAGTTCCTGTCTCGACAAGTTTTTACCTATTGGATAAATTTTACCACAGCCACACTTAATATCTGTAGTATTATTAATGGTTGACATTATTTTATTATTATTAAAGCTGACAATTTTAGTGCTGATGCAATTGTCAGACCTTTCTTCCGGCCAGAAGATAGCAAATTAATTATGTTAGTATGGAATATAATATCCATTGGCGGAGGTGAGGCCTATCTTACCACCCCTATTACTCTGTGGGTCTGTAGCACCCGGTTGCAATGCAACTCCACATTCGAGCACAAAGTCTCTACCAGCGATTTTGGTATCAACCACAACCCGCGTGATACTCCCCCTAAGGGTCCTACACCAAATGATCAGGCTGCAACCCAATCCCGGGGCCTCCTGATCCTCACGCTATCGGTCAAACTCACCGGTTAGAGCTGTGTAGCAAAAGCAAAAGCTGCGACCAAATTGTGATTTATACACCATAATTCACGGGATTGGTCGCCCTGCGGCAAAAGAGTACGGCGTGGACATTTTTACATACATGCAGGTGCGGACACCCCAGGTAGATAGAACCGTCGATACCACATTGCAAGGATGCAGTATCCTCACCGCTGGAAGACGGGGAAAACTCCAAACACTTTCCGTTCGGCTATGGTGAACGGCATCCATGAAATATAGACACAGGAAAAACACATGAGTGTCCGTACCCCTGAGAGGTCTAAAAGATACAGATGACGGGGCACGAACCCGAAACCTGCCCGTGTACGAGTATATCCCTATCACCCTCGGTACCAGACAAAGCCTCTGGTCAAACTCTGTAGCTAACCTACTTCCAGTTTCAGACACTTGCGGTCCAGCGACTGGTGCCCCTGCTCACGAGCAGTATCTGCCGCCTGCCAAGCTGAACGAGTATCAGACTGCTTAAAAAGGTCAGCAGACCCACTTTCTACAACTACGTCGTAGTAGGCCTAGACCAAGCAAACACTGTTGCTCTAGCCAAATCGCCCTGGGTAGAGAGCATGTTGCTGACTAACCAGTCATCACCTTACCTAGTTATCGCTAGTCCCTAGGGGTCACTTATATCTGCATATAAGGGACATTCGGGCAGAACATGCCGCCAGTCTTCGACTGGTGCACCGCAATTGCACGATCGCGATCGGATAGAGCTCTCCTAAGCAAAAAGGCATTGAGTGACAAATGTGTTTGCCATTTCGACAAAATACATTCGTTCCAGAGTCCCCTAAGCTCAGCTCTTTAACACTGCACCTGACCTAGAATTTCGTCGCACGACGGATTGCAGCAAGGCCCAGCGGGGCAGCACCCATCAGTACCTTAATGGCATCTGTCGGTACCGTACGACATACTGCCATACAAGCCAATAATACCACTCTCTAACGAGAGGGAATCTTACTGACAGTATCCATTTCTACAAAAATGGATTCAGTCCTTGTATTGGACAGTTTAAGAATCTCGTCTAACGGTAGATTACAGCGTACTAATTCATTGCCTGATAAGAAATTGGCTCCTTTTATACATAAAATATTGACGTGGTCTATTTCCCGAATAAAATCAAGTATTTTTAAGCATGTCTCCAGAAACCACGTCCGCAATTGTTGCAATTCCAGAAAAAGTATACGAGTTTTTGATATTTCTTTCCATTATCCATTGTCTTGAAGATATTAACTTTTCTACAGATGGGTTCTGTTTTTGTATAAGCAATTCTTTCTTAAGGGAACGAATTTGTGCAATTCAGTCTTCACTTCAGTCTCTAAGATCAATCTATTCAACAACTCTTGTGCTTTCTATAGATACGAGGACTGCGGTTCGAACATAGTTAGCTTCACCGACTATCAAGAACGAAAAAACAAATTGTCTTGCATCCCATGAATGGGACCTGAGACAGTTTCTCACACTATGTAAATGAGCTCACACGGATTTTGTTTTTACACTTATTTAATCTGTTTGATATTGTAGGCATTTTCTAGGATTGTTGATTACTGTGTTCTTCGAGGTGACCGTTGGTCAGATGATTTAATGGTAGTATCGGGTATCGAACCCGAGATTATACGCATGATAGTTTTAATCATCGTCCAACGGTAGGGCACGATGAATACTTGCAAAATTAGTATGACTGCATCCATTTAAATGAAAATAGGAAGAGGTTGATGGAAGTTAACGAACTTATAGGGAGAATGACTTCCCTTCCTCTCCCCCTCCCCCTTCCTTGTATGAATTTAATAGATTTCGGGAAAACACACATTTCTGGGTTAATAAAATAAAAGTGTAAATTCATGACAAGTAGCATACTTGAAACATATCGATTACCACTATGAGACAGATTACTTCAAAGGGGGTCAGAGATGGTAATCAAAGTAATATAGTTAATACACTCATGATGATAAATTCTATATATTTGAGTGAGATTAATAGAATTTCCTTCAAATTTCTAAAAAGGTACGCCATAGGTATGGCATTTGATCGTACTACTAAACGTTGAAATCACCTATTAATCAATAATTTAATTAGCAATATATTGCACTATTTTCGCTATCTTACGTATACATTTAAATATAAATTTTATCACAATTTGAGACTTTTTCCCTTGTTCGCGCTACGCCTCCCGACTGATGGCACCTTTTTTTCCTCGGCATCAGCATCAATTTTGATTGATTGTTATCGATCGTCTAATCAAGCGTTTAACTTAATTATGTGCCTTGTCAAAGACTGACTCACGTAGCGACTTTTACCTTGTTCGTCTTGGCAATTTCTTCTTGACGTTTTTGTATGACTTCTAAAGTGTTTTAGTGTTACAAGACAACAGCAGCAGCAGCAGTAGAAACAGCAACTGCAGACAACAAACAACATACAATCACACTTGCTAGGAAGGCGTTAGATGATGTTTACAACCTCTCAAGTTATTTTCTGGTTACTTTGATTTGACTGACAGACGGATGGGCTGAAAAGAAGTTCTTTTTTTTCATTACTACCGCGTGTTAGCCCGTCTGTCTGCCCTGTTAGCTAGATGACTGCTGGTCTGCCGGTTGCCCATTAAAGTGGACAATACGTGTACATTTTCTTATTCATTGATTGCAATGGGTGTGCGTGTGTGTGAGTGCGTATGTGTGTGTGTTTATGTGAGATAGAGTGAAGCATAACAAATGTTCTTTCTAAAACATTAGTCTGATGCATCTGTTGTCTGTCTTTGGTCTGGTGTTGTGCAAAGTGCGATATGTACATGTAGCAGCCGCCTCAGCATTGGTTGCAATTGTGGCTGTTAAACGTACCACAGACACATTTTTTTACGCTTCACACAATGCCACTCCAAACCAGCAATACTCTCATTGACATTAGACACAAGAAAGCCGGTAGCAATCTATATTATTCCACGTTCTAAATAGTGTTCCAAGATAGTCATTGTGGCTACGCTCGAGATGTGCTAGACTGATGTGGGAAGTACTGTGGAAAATCTTAGAATGATGGACTTGTGTTTTGTTGCTCCCAGTCAAGCATAACATTTAAATGGGTATCGGGGAGTGGTCGGTAAAGGAAGTCATCGTAATGTTATGCCTCAAGTGCTACAACTATTTCATGTTATTTTTGCGTATATATAGCCGCAGGAAATTTGCGACGAACATTTGGAGTTTAAGTGGTTACAAGTTTTCTTCTTCCTCAGTCAAATTTTAGTAGTCAACTTGTCAATCTTGTTAGTGCCAAAGGGCTGTCATGTTGTGGAAAATTATTATTGCTGATAATTGGAATGATTAGCTAAGTCAGCGAAGGAAAACTATAAGAATGAATGAGATTAAATTGTTGTTATGTAAGAGCAAAGAGTGAATAGATTGTCTGAACAATGTCTACAACTTAATAGTGAATATTTATAATTAGAATAAATTGATTGATTTTGTAAATTTTTGAGATAGCTAACGACACTTCCTGTTTGATATAAACCCTGTAAAGACCAATTGCTGTATACATCATTTAAAAAATCTAACATATTTTCTATAAGTATTTATATCATCATAAAAAAACGCTATGATTGCAAATACTAAAATATGATTATTTAGCGCTTTGATAAAGAATGCCATAATTTAACGCACATTAACGTATTCTAAACCAATTTCAGAATGTATTCAAATGGGATTTATTGTAATTCTAATATATGTTTTCGTCAGCAATCGTTTCCAAATCGCAATTAGGCTGGAATATAGTTTTTCTTTTGTTTCAATTTCTGGTTCTATATATTAGGACAATCGAATCAAAATTGTATCAATTTTTGTTTCTGATTTATATTTTGAAATCGAAATTGTAAGTAATTTTGATTTTCCAACAATTATACAGGGTTCCCGTC
Source organism: Philornis downsi (assembly GCA_019455685.1). Lineage (NCBI taxonomy): Eukaryota > Metazoa > Arthropoda > Insecta > Diptera > Muscidae > Philornis > Philornis downsi. The sequence goes on along the minus strand of JAHXMU010000479.1, from coordinate 195,444 downwards.
GGGAAGGTATACTACATTGTTTATTTAAAATTTTTGATTGATAGCATGCAGTTGTGCCGTTAAAAAGTTTTCAATCATATCACGATATCGCTCCCCATTGGCGGTTACCGTTACGCCGTTTTCAGTTTCAAAGAAGTAAAGTCCAATGATTCCTCCTGGCCAAATTGCACATCAATTAATCGATGCAAAGTGATTGATGAATAAATTGAGGGTTTTCCATTACCCAGAATCGACTACTCTGTTTATTCACATATCCACTCAAATGAAAATGTGTCTCGTCACTCATTAAGAATTTTCCATGAAAATCGGGGTTGTCATGTGCGAGCTGTAACATCCTATTGGCATATGTACGGCGGCGTAAATGGTCTTGTGGAAGAAGTTCTTATGTCAACTGATTCTTAAATGGAAACAAATTCAAATCCTTGTGTAAAATTGTGGTCAAAGTTGTTCTTTGAAGACCAGGAACCTGAGCACGGCATCGAATTGAGGTTGATTGTTTTGAACACTTTCTTGAGCAGCAGTAATGTTTTCAGTCGATCTTGCAGTATTTCGTGGTCCATGTTTGGCCCTATCAGCTACAGACCCTCCTTCTTCGAAATCACTTACTACACGATAAATAGTGCGTCTTGTTGGCACGTTGTTTCTCCCAAAAATTTCACGTAACTTTCTCATAGTCGCAGTAATCGATGATTGATTTTAATAAAATGCTTTAATGATTAAAATACATTGGTTTATCGAATATTTTTCCGTAATAAATTTGCCACGCCTCTTCACTTCACTACTGCCAAATATGAACTGTCAAGACTAATGTTTACAAAATGGCGGCAAAACAAAGTAGTATACCTTCCCGACGGACACCCTGTATAATATCTTTTATTAGACAATTGAAAGCAATATATTTATTATAGTAGTATTCTAAGAAAAACCATCCATATTCGTATCATTTTTAATGGTCTACAAAAACCGCCTATGTCGGGCCCACTTACCTGGCAATAAGTCGGTACATCGTCCTCTATGCTATATATCATACTTATCACCAGTGAGTGAAATCAGTACGTTGTTAATTGAATTGACAAGAGTTTATCTAACTCGAACACTTTTTTTAAGAAATACAAATTTTCACTGGAAAAATTGAATACGTTTACATATTGTATATGAGACTATTATATAGAGAGAGGTTATAATATCATGAATTTCTAACTATCAGTTCGAATATCTTCCATGACCAAATGCCCCACAAGTGTCACAAGTGTGCGGAAACACAATATTTTTTATTACCATTTATTCAATCAATAGGAGTAGTAAAAGAGAAAATTGATCCAATCTGATGATCCATGGCCATATATGTATAAGGACAAACCTACATCCAAAAAATGTTGCTATTTCGATGTTTTCCTAAACTTTAACTGAAAGCAATATGCGATGAAAATTGAAAAGAAGACGTGCAAGCTCGTACATTTTCTGTTGGTACAGCTCTAATTTTAGGCATGATTATTAAGAAATAATAAAGAAATATTTCAGTCTATACTGTCTAAAAGAGGAAGACTTTGCCATGAATACAAATTTTACAACAAATCGGCACAGCGCTTATGACACAACGTAACTGAATCCATGCTGAACTTACGGCGCTTCTCCAGCCCTGTCTCTGTTCATTTACTGAACTTTAATTTAGAAATTAGGTTTCCTCAGAGCAGGAGTCAAACGCAGCTTTATACTTTTGGTGTTCAATTTGTTCTTACCACCTTTTTCCACCTTCAAAACTGTCATCACAATTAGAATATATTTTAGGAAGTTTTCTAAGCGAACACATCACGAGTGTATCAGTAGAAAGCTATTAGAATTACAGGAAAATCTCCCCAGTTACATATTTTCCCCTAAGGTTGCAAGAAAGTGATGTTGTTCTTTTTAACATACATATATGGTGCTTTTGTTATTTTTGAAATGAATTAACTCAGTTGATTAAATTGTCTGTTTGTGCAGTCAATTTACTTTTAAATCGCATTGTGTATATGGAGACACAGAAAACTCAGCAGAGGGAACGCACCTTCCAAAATTGGTTCACGAAACTCCTTTCTGGAAAGATGAACACCAAATTAGGTTGATTTGAAAGTACCTCATACTGCCACTGAAATCTATCTGGCTTTGACTAATCAAAAAGCTGAATTTTTGGATTTGGCATGGAGTAAAGGATATCCAATTAACAATGCGGATAAGGGTCTATTTATTGCATAAACGGAACCAAAATTGATTCTCTACAAGAATGTCGACCGAAATCATCTTGTCAATCATGTTGACAATTAGGTGAAATTTTAAGGAAGTGGGTTACTTCGAACTGCTCCAGGAAAAATTGTAGCAAATGTCGTATGTCGCAGTATATGACGTTTCCTGGTACCCATGGTTGTGTGTGGTTTAATATTAACTTTAAAATATGAGAAATTCTTACAATTTTCGAAACTTTTACAAGGACAGGCACTTGAACCAAATGGCAAATGACAGCGCGCCCATTTATTGACAAGTGTCAGTCTGTTACGTTGTTTACAAGCCTTTGGAAGCATTTCGTTTTACGTAGCAATTATGCAAATTTATCGAAACCAAATTCAAAGACAACAGTGTTATTGCTTCGTAATTGGCTGTAAAATCGCTACTAGCCATTGTTAATGACTTACGACATTTACGTTGTAATGATACTTGAAGCATTGAAAAAACATGATGGAAATGGGCATCGAAAAAACAGCAAAATCGCCAGAAACATATCAATGCATCTGCTTTTAGTATATGGCGCATATTAAAAAATTAAGTACGATTGAAGTCCAATAAAATACAAAAAATCCATATCCATATCCATGTATAATAAGAGCAAATATCTTAAAATATATGCATTAAATAAAACGATTGTATGTGGAAATCAAAGGACAATTTTGATCAGCCGAATTGCTTTGCGAAATTAAGCACATGCGTGAGTAATCGTTTTTGCCGCTCTAACTGCCACAGGACGCTCACCACTAGTTTTCATTGATCAGAAATCTATCGTGAATAAATTTTAACGTTATTTTGGGCATGTGAACAATTCACCAGAAATCTTTGGACGTTTCAACAAGACTTTTCACCATATTTCACAGACTTAAACCATTCGATTATTCTATATGGTTCATCCTTCAGGTCAATGTGTCAACTAAAATATATGAGACGATTAACGCCTTAAAGTTCACTCTGCACCAAGAATGGGACGCAATGCCAGCAGATCATATTCGTGCAGCGTGTGAAGCGTTCCTGCAGTGCTATTATCCGCACCAAAGGTGGCAACATCGAACAATAATAAATTTTTGTTTCGATATGAAATGTCTTTACAAAAAGTCGAAATTAACAACATTTTTAATATGTAACAATTCGAGCACCGAGTCCTGTAAAAGAAAAATTATCCTAACTACTTCATACTTACTGTTTTCTATATTAATTTTGTTCTTCACAGAATTGCGGTCCCTCCTTTTTCAGCCTTCAATAGAAATATAAATTACGAAACCCTTGAGTAATGTAAAGTGTTAACTTGTCTTGACAAAATCTTCGAAAAAATTATACTACAAAGGATACAAGAAATCGCACAGTCAAATGCTATAGTGAAGTAAGAGCAGTTTGGTTTTAGAAAAGAACATTCAACAATACACCAGGTTAAAAGAATTATAAATTTCATCGAAGATAATGAAACAAACAGAAGAAGTACTGGAATGGTGTTTTTAGATGTAGAAAAAGCATTTGATACTGTATGGCATAACGGCCTAGTATACAAATTAAAAATTATGGGCTTACCTATATATCTTCAAAAAATTGTGAAAAGCTTCTTGACAAATAGAAAAATTGTGGTTACTGTGGATAATGTAAAATCTACGGAAAGACATATTCTTGCTGGAGTACCTCAAGGATCTATCCTATCTCCTATATTGTATGCTTTCTATACATCGGATTTTAAAGTACTGAGGAAATATAACACTGCACTGTATGCTGATGATACTGCAATCATAATAAAAGGAAAGTTATCAAATGCAATAATAAACAATATGGAAAAATCACTTATACACGCAGAAAAATATTTCTCAAAATGGAAAATAAAAATCAATCAGGATAAAACACAAGCCATAATTTTTCCATTTAATAAATCGTCCAAGAGAATCCCCACTGTGTCTCTAAATATCCAAGGCACGGAAATTCCACTTCAAAATAGTATCAAGTATCTGGGTATTATACTTGATAAAAAGCTGACATTTAAGGAACACGTAAGCAAGACATGCGAAAAGGCTATTCGATGCGGAAGAGCAATTTACCCACTGCTAAACAGAAAATCGAAGTTGAATGTCAAGAACAAAATGCTATTATATAAAACTTGTATAAGGCCAATTATGATATACGGGTACCGAGTCTGGTTTACAAAAGCTGCTAATACTTTCCGGAAAAAACTTCAAATAATACAAAATAAGAATTTAAAAATTATTTACAATTTATCTATTCGCTACCCAACATTACACCTACATCGAAATTTCAACGAAGACACATTTAGTATGGTTGTACATAATCTCACCAAAAGCTTTGAAGATCAAAACAGATGCTCCAACTATGAATTAATAAGAAATTTATAGATATAACTACATTCTAAATCTTCGTTTCGAAGATGAAAGAAGTTATTATTATCCCAATTTCCTTACACTTAAAATAGGTTTTTTACTATATTTTTTACCTAAAATGTAATATAAATAATAAATGTAATACCTCTCATAAAATAAGATATAAATTGTTGCAATACTACTAGTAAAATCTCAAGCCTTGTGAATATTAAAATTAATTTTAAAACTGTAATAATAATAATATAAATTAATAACAAAAAGTGTTCATGTGAAACTTGTAAATTATTTCTGTAACATACTCTGCGACATTCGCGTGAACTTTTCGACCAGTGTATACTATTCGTTGTAAAAATGACAAACTTTTTTTGTGTATGACAAATTTTGCCTTCCTATATTTTAATTGTGCTACATTTCCTGGTATTATCGATTGATGTTCTCCCTATGGCGAGAAATAGAAATATACAAAACTGTCGCTATATATTCTCTGCGCCAAAATATATTCGGTACAGTTAAATCCATTATTATTATTCCACATATGATATGAAACTCCTATAAGTGGAGGAGTCAACAGGGATCAATTATTGATATGATTCATAATTTCGTAAATTTGTATTCTTCGCCAAATTGCAAAAGTTTTAAAAACAGCTGTACGCAATCCTTAATTTGCTTCACACATAGGCGGAAGTTTTTCTTTTTTACTTTATGGCAGCCACCTGTTCACTACCGTTTCGTCATAATCAAACAGCGTTGTTAACGAACACTATTTCACCTTCTATACGTACATATGATGCATGCTGAAGTACCTTTTTCACCATTTTCTTACTTCTCACACGCTCATCGACTTGCCAGCCTTCTCATCAGCTATAGTTATGTATGCATTCATCTAAATATTCCCATAATTCTTTTATATCATTTTCCTAGCTTTTATTCGTGGCCATTAAAAAGCTTCACATATGATAAATATACGATTTTTATGCCGATTTTTATACAAGACAGAATTGAAGTCTTGTGAGTGGGGGTTTAGTTCAGTGTCGGAATTGTGTTGTGTCTGTTAACTGCCAAAGGTTGATGATTACATCACACTACTGCCATGGTTATTGTTATTTTTGTTTGCTGAAGATGGCGCTAATAATAAAATCATGATGATGACGGTGACGAAGGTAACGATGAAATGGGGTCGGTGGTGAAGATGCTGACTGTCATTGCCATCATCATAACAAGAGATTTGGAGTTTACGTTTTTCTTTATTCTTTTTTCTTTTCGGTTTTGTTTATTCTGTTGTTGCGTTAATTTTTTTTAGTACGCTCAGTCAATTATTATTAAATTGTGTATTTTTAGAGGATTCTTGTAATATTATATGACGTTGGTCGGTCCATTTGGGCTGAACGCATGGTTGCCTTTGGCATTCATATTGTTTCAAGTACAATCACGTATTTGATGCAAAGGGTGGCGCACCAATTGTGTTACAATTAGAAATTCAAATGACTTTTCTTCAATCAATGTACGTTTATTTCATTTGTTGTGTTTTTTTATTGTATAGAAAATGCAATCTTATTTTATATTACAAATTGGTTTTGAAGATGATACATCATAAATGGTCTCCATGCTCATTCACGTATATGCGACACCTAATCAGAAAATTATTGATTGCGGCCTGAAGAGCTAAAGTCGGGATTGACTCAATTATTTTTTTAATGGAATACCTCAATTCAGTCAAATTCCTTGATTTCGTTTTGTACAGCTCTTGATTGACATAACCCCATAAAAAAGTCTGGTGCAGTCAGGTCAGATAACCTTGGGGGCCAGCGGAACGCGGAATTTGTGGATATTAATTTGTTTGGGAATTTTTGTTGGAGCTCTTGCGAAAATCCATCTGGCTCTATGTGTAGTTCCTCCATCTCATCAGAACCAAATGTTGTTGAAACGGATACGCCTTCGGCGCAGTTTCGGGCAGAAAACCTTTCAACATCATCAAATAACGTTCCCCATTGACATTGACATTGTATTTGTAGCACGATTAGGGCGTCACCCTGTATTTGTCAGTTAAGTCAATGCCACATTGTTTTCCCCCATTGTCTTGCAAATACATGTTGGAGTTGTAACGCTTATTATTTATAACAATTTTAAAGTAAACGGCCTATTTAATATAATGTAATCTCATAATTGTTCAAAATAATGATTTTAACCAAAATCCTCTTATACTCGTATTTATAAACTTCGTTTTTTTTTTTTTTTGGGAAATTCAGGTTAAGGCCATTTAACTTGTAATTTGATAAATGGGTAATAAACTGCAATGAACGTAAATTTATAAAGGCGGTCTTCATTCAAGATTTGGACCATTTTGGGTTAAAACAATTTAAACTGTAGTCTGAGAAATGGGTAATAAATTTCAATATATCCAAAGAATTCGCCGTATGCCTGTGTTGACAAAATTGGCAAAATAAATAAATTCTCCTAAAGTTTACTGCAAAATGTTCAGTCAGAATTTGTGTGAAAGTTTGTTTTTGTTATATAAATGTCTTGACATACAAATTGAGCTGTTAGAATCTTAATCCAACAATACATATGGTTGTCTTTAAAATCTGATATGAAAATCTTAATTCAGGTAAATATTTGCTTTAAGAAACTGCCTATTATCACTATAGCTAAGAAGAACTGTCGAAGCTTCAAAATAACATAAATAAAATTCAATTTTTTCAATAAAATTTTTTTCTAGCATTTATAATACATCATATATAAATGTTATACATAACAAAATGTTACATAACAAGATTTTCTAATCGGAGTAAAAAAATGGTAATTTAATGTGGAAAAAAGGTACATAATGTATTATTTAGGATGTTGTTCATTGCTAGTTACTATTTTCCCCATCTTTTTGGAAGCGTATGAACACCGTGTCGACAGAGGGCTTATCTTTTGAGGCTATCCATGAATCGAACCATTTTTTTTGTTTCTTCATATGATGTGAAACACTTCTCACACATTCCATTTGTCATCGATCGGAACAAGCGATAGTCGGATGAGACAATGCCTATAGTGTATGATAAGCCAGCTGAGGATTCTGGATAGCAACATATGGACATGCATTATCTTCTAATAGAATAATTTTGTCGTGCCTTAAGTGGCAATGGCCATGTTTTTCTTTGAGTGTTCGACTCAATTCCATCACTTGTGTTCGGTAGAGGATCTCAGTAAGGCCCAGAAAAATTTTCTGTCGCAATAATTGATTAAAGAACTACTCATATTGTCTGAGAACATGTTCTGGTTTCTATCCTCGATGACTTTTATTTAAGGATGACTAAAAAACCCGCAAGACTGGAACATGAAGTTGTTCTCTAGAATTATTTCTGGAACATATAGTTTAAGAATGCCAGTTTAAAACGTATAATCGATTCTTTATAGAAAATATGTGTAGAAAATATATTTCGTACAAGTTCTGGAGCCGATATATTGATTACATGCAAAACCTAATAGAACGGGGACGCATTCACAGAATTTATTTTAAAATTGATATTACAGGAACCGATTTCAAAATTTTGTTGTGTGATTTCAATTGGTTTGACTAGCTCGCAATACGAAAATGGTCCCAAAACTAACCGACCTAACAAAGAAGACACAAAAATGTTGGGAAAAGTTTTCTTTATTTTTCAACATAATCTCCTTTTTGCCTGCTACACTTTTTCTAGCGATATTCAAAAGCTTCTATACCATTTTTAACTCCTTAAAATGACCATAAACCGCAGACTTCACCTCTTCATCGTTGGCAAATATTTTATCACCAAGCCATTTTATCAAACTTTTAAATAGAAAATAGTCCGAAGGAACTAAATCTGGCGAATAAGGTGCGTAGTGAAGCAACTCAACCTGTAATTAATTAATTATGGCCATGACAATAGTGACGGAACAACACTTTCTTTTTCGCCAAATGCGGCCTTTTCCCCATTATTTTATAACCGCTGCAATAAGTTAGCATACTATTCATTCATGGCCGTTGATGGTTTTTCTTTCTAAAGATAATCAATAAAAATAATACCATGCGCATCCCAAAAAACAGACGCCATGACCATGTCTGCAGATGGAACCATCTTCACCTTCTTTGTAAACGATTCCCCCATTCCATTGTTTTGACTGATTCTTTTTCTCATGCATGAAGTGGTAGACCCATGTTTCATCCATGATTATAAATCAACGCAAAAATTCGGCTTTTTTACGGTGAAACATCGCCAACCACTCTACTGAAAGTAATATTACTCAGGCGGCACCCATCTTGCGCACAGCTTTTCCATCTTCATATCTTCGGTCAATGTACAATGTATAACACTTTTTGAAATGCATATCACTTCAGCTATCTCATGCACCCAATACCATTTTGTGAATTTTCTTAACCGCGTTAGGCGTGGACGCCTCAATTGGTCGACCACTATAGTGTTCATCTTGTCAGCTCGTACGGCCTCGTTTAAACTCTGATATCTAATATGTTGCCGTTTTAATCGAAGAAGCAGACTCACCCAGAGTATAATCTAGCTCGGCTATAATTTTGGTTGGGCTGAGAACTTTCAAATGGAAATCTTGCTCAATTTTCTCCGTTTACAAATTTACTTTTAATGGCTCAAATAAAACTACTATACAACGTGGCGTCTTGAAACATACAACACGTGTTTTATAAGGTTGCCACATTTCACCAAAATAATTTTTTTTTCAAACTGCTAAAAACATCTATACATCAGGTCGGCTAGCTTTAGGACCGCCCTCTTATGCGACATCATTTTGACCCCAGCAAATACACAACATACGTTTTTTCCGTGAAAGTTCTGCGTGTCTGTAGTTTTTGAAGCATGACCATATCGTCCCCATTTATCATTTATGCTTACAGGTACAAAAAACGAAATGCTTCACATGTACAAAATCGACATTCAATATTTCTAGTCTTCAGTTCAGATAAAACCTAATTTCCTTTCTTTTGAATCATTTCCAGCGATTTTGACCGACGTAAAATTGTTTGTTGATCTCAATATAATTGCAAATCATTCATGAGTTTGTCACTAATCTTCCTCTAATAATGATTCCAGTTTTACGTCTTGGTATGCTTTCACTATTCTTAAATTTTTAAAAATTATCGCTACAACTTCAACCATTTAAGGCATTCTCGGCATATGATTGCTTCAAATTTAAGAAGCAAATCAAAAGTTCATATATTATTATTATATTATGACGCTTATTTGATTCAAAACTTGACATTTTCATGCAAAAAATATGTGATGCTAAATCAAAATAGCAAATATTTCATAATTATTGTATTGGCAGATGAAGTTTTACATCTGTCAATGTTAAGCAGAAGTTACCATATTTGGTAAGATTTCGAGTTATCATCTTATTCAATATTCGGGTTCGTTCATAGACATAGGCTAATTCAAGAGCGATACAATAACTCCAACGCCTTTTTAACATTTGTATGTCTTTTTTGTTGAAGGATTTATGAAAACTCTGGAAATATTCTTTAGTCTCATCGTTCGGTCGACTTTTTCTTCGGGAGCATCGACTTTAAGATTCGTTACCAATTTCATCTTCCGTACTTGTGACATGGTGAAGTCTTTTTTTTTTTTTTGAATTCGTTCTTAGACGGGACCAAAAGTATCTTACAATAATTGCTATTCCGTGTTCTCCTCTTTTCAAGGTAATTAATGTTTGCGATACCAGACTTATCACAAGATATGGAGTGCATAGCCTTCCTGATGTACTCTTGCATTTTTGGCCACTTAGCATAGATTTCAATAAACCCTTCCCACTCAGCCTATTCGATTTTGGAGCATAGTCCATTGTGCAGTATCACATGCAGCAGGGAACCCCTTTTTTGCATTTAAATTGTTCTCAACAGTGCTCCGAACAAGTAATATGCAGATGTCTCTGCTGCACTATTAACAGACACGGTGCCCATTCGTGTTCATGCTAAATAATGCATACACTGTTGATATCTTTAGGATGCTAGTCATCTCTTGCGATTTTTCGATTACACAAATTAATTTTGCAGCATTTCTTTGATATACTCATATGATTAATCTACAATAATGTCTTTGCCCGTCTACTGTTATCAGCATCATCATTTGCCGTACCGTCACGTTTAAATTCAGCAAACCGTCAAGAAATAGTGTAATCGCTTTTCGTTGCAGCAGTTTTTGTTGCAATTTAACTAAATTGTCGGCTTTTGGTCCAAAGCAAAGCTACCGAAAATAAAAAACGTAGGTTCATATATTCATATAGATACCATAGGGATGAATCGCCTAGGCTATATATATTTGGTTTGCATTTAGTTAAATATTCCATATAAACTTTGGATTAATCGCGAACACAGCCTACTGAATGTGGGTTCAAATATATTAAAGAAGCTTAGTTTTGTCACAGGAATTTAATGCTAATTAGAATATATTATATGGATGGGTGAGGGAAAAATTCACCGAAAACCGATCATTTTGGTCCATTGATAATACAATAATTTCGTCACCCTTTTATATATGTATATATCTCTGATGCAGTCACATCCACGAATCAAATTAGAATCAACTGTTTTTGGAAGCAAATTAGAATCAACTATTTTTGAAAAGGTGATTTTTTGGGAAGTACTTCAAATTCTTTTTTGCTAGATTCAACTGCTTCCAAAAGAACTGTTTGGAATCTGATGGTGTAGGATATTTTATGACCGGTAATATCCAGTTACAATATTTCGCATATCCAACTAAGTACTTAACCTAACTTTGCTCTTGTATATTTAGCGGACATAGTGTTTCTGATACACCATCCGACTCTCTTTAGGGTTCAAAGACAAGAAAGAAATATACCTTATACCTTTCTGTACCAAAAATATAATAAATATTGTTATCGAGGTAAAAAAGTTATTCCACTTCAGATATATAAATTACTTTCAACTGTACAATAGAACACAAATAGTTGTAATGACCTTCATTATGAACATACTCGTACATTTGTACTACAAGCTCAATGCTGGAAGCAATTTGTATGTCACATATTTACATTTGAATCCATATTGAGTCATATATGAAAAACTTTAGTTTTTCTTCCAAGTTTATAAACACGTTAACATACTTGTACCGGTCATTGCTGGCCAAAATCAAAGAACGCAAATTTAGTGGGCCCCCCACAACATAATAGTTATTATTGCTATTTTCGTTTTAAGGTTTGCCATGTCAATGGCACTCATGATACAGAGCAGAACGTTAATGCCTTAAACATTTTGTGAGGTATGTGAAAAATAAGTAAATTGAATGGCTTACCTGCTATTAACTACAGACAAACAAAAATATTACTACTTACTTGTATATGCCCAAATACTTTGTTGTACTGTTACCACCTCCCTCGTATAGGCTAACAGATGCTCATTACACCGTGTTTGGAGCACGCAAGGCCAAGAGCCGACAAATTGATTACTTGTTTGTCTTGTAAGCCAAATAAAGAATGTTTTTGGCAAAACGACATAAAGCGGTAAATGTTAATATTGTGCCGATCGAGAAGGAGAGGAGGCGGGTCTTGTATTCGCTTCAAGCCTTCATGTAGAATCACAACAAAGCACAAAAACCATCTGTACTTTTAATAGTAAGCTGATATCGTTTCGCCTCCGTTAAACTGGCAAGCAATTAATTTTTACCTGTTGCAAGGTGTTAATAGCCTTAACGAAATCAAATCAAGAAAGTAAAACGTGGCCAAAAACCAAGAACTACTGCTGCCAGTTCTAAGTAGAGAAACAAAGAATTTTCATTTGATGCTGTGCAAAACTTTACTTTTGCTCTTTGCAGCATTGTTGAAATTTATGCGATTAGTGCCCGTTTGAATTAAGCCACATTTTTTTTGGCTTTGTTTTACTTGTAGAAAATGTTCTTACTGAGTTGTTCTTGAAAGATGCTTTAGCATTATAAGTAAAATAATTAAATTTTTATTTATTTATTTTTTTTTTATATTATTGTGACCGTCTATCATTGTAGTATCTTGACAAACCTTGAACACCAACGCAAAAAAACTCTGAAAACGTTTTTATTGTTTTCGGCTTTGTGCTAAATAAATCGGTGTCTTTCGTTTACCGTTGTTATTTTTGCATTCATTTTGTAAATTATTCAACTTT
>JAHXMU010000479.1:137186-182693 GCA_019455685.1 Philornis downsi | reverse complement strand
TTTTTTCAAAAACTTTTGCCTTCATATACGCAATTTCTTGCTGTAATAAAACTACCTAACACTTGAACGATTTTTCATTAAAAGAACAAAAATCTTAACTTAACAGCAGCAATGATGACAACAATAACAACGACAACAACAGATCCAACAACAACCAACAGCAATAAACACAAAACTTTGTCTAAGACAATTTTGCAGCTTTATTAAACGCATTGCATATTTCCGCCATTATTTCTGGCATCACAGCAACAGTTGCGAACTCACATACTCGTACAACATAAGTATGTATGTATATACTGTACGTACCAAGGTTCATTTGTACGAAGTGTGGTTGCCATAAAGTTGTGAAATGTTTTCAAACTAAGCATGTATAGACGCTGTATGGTATCAGCTACTGCAGCATGCGGCTGCAGCTAAGTTAAAAGCCCCAAGAAATACAAAAATATGCAAGATAATAAAAAAAGTGCAAATGCATTGCATGCTTCCTCTATTGTATCTCCCCTGCTGCATTGAGCCATCGCCAGCAGCCTCTTTCTCTCCGCATTTACTTGCAACATAATCAAACTCAAACGAAAATAACTTTAGAAAATTTTATAAATTCAAAGGTTTTCTTTTCGAGTTAATGTTTGTATGTGTGAAGGTATATTAGTTGTTACTAACGTAGCATACATACTCGTATAAAGAAAGATATCTAACTTTGCAGTAAAGTTTTACACACATACATAAACATAAAATTTGTATATACCAGTTTGGCAGGAAATCGTTCACACTTTAACAGATTCAACATTGAAATATTAGAAACAGTTTTAAATATAATATACGAACATCTTGGAAAAATAATAAATAAAAATATATAATCGATAGATTTATATAACGTAACATAGTAAAATTTTTGGATTAAGTAATACATTTGGAAGTACTTTTTCCAACAGGAATCTTTTCATAACAGCTCAATTTGTCGAACTTAAATCATTAAAATAAATTCCTTTGCATCCCATAAATGGGACATAGCAGAGCTTCTCATAATTAGTAGGACTCAGAGCATTATATATATTATTATAAATTATTATATTATAAATATACATAAATACACAAATTTTTATATATATAATTCTACTGTACGGGCGTTGTCAGTGAACTCCTCCAAAACGGCTGGACCGCTTTGCATAAATTTTTGTATATGCGTCTGGGTGGTGCCAGGGATGGTTTAGATTTACAATTCGGTCCAATTGGACAAAGGGGCGTGGTACCTCCCATACAAACAAAAAATTAAAAATCAATTATTTCTGTTCCTGCTTACGGTATTTGAACAAAATTTGGTGCGTAGGTTTGGTGTACATATCTGAAGTGCTGCTGCAAATATGGGCGGGATTGGACAATGGGGAGTGTTACCTCCTATACAAACCACAAATTAAAAACCAATTATTTCTGCTCCTGCTAACGGTATTTAAACAGAATTTTGTATTTCGGTTGAGTGAACTTATTTTAAGTTCTTCTGCAAATATAGGCGTTTCTTATTATAATAGAAGGATTTGCATGAAACATATCCAATAAAAATAAAATTTGAAGGCAAAGCAACGTTTGCCGGGTCGGCTAGTATTAAAAATATTTGTAGACATACCGAAAGTGACCTGCCATCTAACTAAAATTCTAAAATCTGTCTGAGAAGCTTTTACTAGGCTTGTGCTATGTTCGATTGTTTGAAGTGTGCCTTGGCACATCGAGCTGACCACCATCCCAAGATAGACAGACGACTTTATCGGGGTTGAATCCACGATCACACAAACAACAGCTGTGTGCGTTGCCCCGCGATCGATTGTCAAGTTGTCGTGGTAATTTTTTTAAATATTGTTTCGTAATTCATTATTAAAATTTTTAACGCAGTTCAGCGTGTATGAATTATTCAGCTGTATTACAATAATTACCGTTCTGCGAGAAATAAGTTTCGTGCACCTAGAGCAATGTATGATCTATAGGTACATAACTGGCCTACCAAACACTCAATTCGTTATTACATCGAAAATATTTAAACCCAATTTTCATTACTGGACAAAACATCACCAAATATAGAACATCCACCTCGTCGTGAAGAAAATTCAGCAGGGATAGCTGAGTGTGTGCTGTGGACATTTTAGATCAATTGGGTACCATTATCAACAGCTTGTCGTGCCGTATACATTAATTTGGTGCAGTTTACGTATGAAACATGGTTCAAAAGCTTACAAAAATCAACTACGTTAAAATACACCGACCTTGCGAATCGAAAGGTCTTTTTCTGTCCTAATAGCTACGTCACTAAGCAAAATCTCTCTATTTGGCCCAAAGAGCAACCCAAAGTGGTTTAAGTGCTGCCATTGTAACCAGACAAAGCAATTGTTTGGTGTAGTCCGTTGGCTGGTGGGAACATCAGTCCATATATCGGATTGTCCGGAAAGTTCGTTCGGTTTTTAAAAGAAATTTATTTACAAATGTATGTACAAGAACACAATTATTTTAATCTATTATATAGTCTCCCCCTTTTTAATAACTTCTTCCCACCTATCTAAGACCTTTTTAATTTCTCTCTCACAAAGCTCGGGAGGCTTTTCTGAATAAAAGCGTTCAGTTCGATTTTTCACTTCCTCGCCATTATGGAAATTCAAATCCTTTAAGTGGTTGCTCAGACTGCGAATAAGTTGATACACGGACGGGGTGACGTCTGGGGAGTTCGGTGGGTGAGATAAAACTTCCCACCCAAGCTCTGTTAGTTTCTGACGCATCCGCAAGGTAGTGTGAGGCCTCAGTGAGAGAGTGAGTTACCCACACATATAAGTTGCTCACAAATCCGAGTTCTTTTTATGACCCCGTGAACGGTTGAGACTGATTTTTTGATTATTTCAGCTATTTTCCTAACTGTTGCACGCGGATTGCCAATAATTAAATCTCTCACTTCTTCGGAAACAATTTATTTTGGTCGTCCTGCTCTGAAAGCGTCCGTTACGGAGAAGTCGCCTTTAGAAATCTGTTAAACCATTTCTGGCAAGTTTTTTTCATTTGGTCCGTTTTCCTCATAAACAGACTTTATTCTTCGGCAATATATATATATATATATATATATATATATATATATATGTATATGTATATTTCAAAAATATTTCGTTTTACTTTACTTTTTTTAACCTAATTCGCTTTTGCTAATGCCAGCAATAAATGTTTTCAGTTATTTTCAAACGTTTGCAAAATTGGCATTTATAAGGTAGTTACAATAAATTTGATAACGCCACTAGATAAACAAAAATAAATAGATTTAGAAACCCTTCAAACACTCTGTTAGACAGATCAATGCATCTTAATGTAAATAATGAGTGAAATATATCTATCCATGGAAAAATCGGGCTCTTTTTCTAACTGAGCTTTGGAAAAATTGGGCACTCTTTCGAACTGAGCTACATAGTTGGTATCTTGAAGCATAATCTGTCATAGGTTAGTGGAAGCCCTGATATAGCAATACTCGTAGATCATCTTCTTTATTATCTATGTATATGAAAAGTAGCTAATGGAAATGGAATGGTACGAGTATTCCATTTGCACGAATGTTGTATTGTCAGAGTTGTATACCTTGGAAATTGAGGAAGACAAAGTTAAGGATGATTACACGTTCGAGGGACAAACAACGTATGAAGGTAGTTAATGTGAGTATTATACGAGTTTTTAATCTTTCACGAAAAATAAGAAAAGAGTTTTGTGGCGGCTGATGCCGGGCCTGATGTTAACTGCTTATGTTAGTTGTTTTTCTTTTGGGTGCTTACACTTGGAGGTTTTGCTAAAGATGCAGGAAGCTAAACTGAATCTTGGTTTCGACTTCAACATCATCATCATCATCATCATTATCATTATCATCGCCGTCCGCATCATGATGATGAGCATCTTTACAAACTTCGTATGCTTCAGCGGCACGTTTATATTTTAAAATCATGTTTGTTGTTGTCATGTTAATGCAATGTATTCACATGTTGGCATCCACTGCCGAAATAAAAATGCTAACAACAACAACAGCAACGGCATTGAAAAAGGAACACACAAAACAAAAATTGGTATAAGAAATACAACAAAAGCTGCACATACAAATGAAATAACTTGGCTACTATGATTGTGGCTCACTAAGTTAGTTTGTTTATACAATTTTCTCTTCTTTTGTCTGCAGAGTTTTCCGCAGCCACTGGGGCTTCTTCATTTATGATTCCCACTACACAGGATGGGGTTAATTTAAGTTCAATGATAGACTTGTGATAACATCTGAAAGTCGCTAAAAGGATTTAGAGGAATTAGAAGTTGTGGGCGATGAATAAGAAGCAAGGATGATGACTATTGTCAAAATATTATATATAGGTGGGACATTTGTATACAGTCTGAGCATGACCATTATGGATACGCCACTTAATTGACACAGCAATAATGTAAACTTTAGATTGGGTTTATGACTGTTCAGTAGACTTATATTCATGTTTTCCATTACATTCCTGGCACTCGTCAGAAAGTGAACCCTCAAACAAATATCATGATTACGTTATTATATTTTTCATATGTTTCTTACTTGCCATTCAGGACAACATATCTCAACTTTTTGCTAATCTGCTAATATTATTATCTGCTAATATTATAAATAAAATATTGTGTAAAATGGGATCTATTATGTAGTTTCAAGAATATCAGCGCAATTTTGTATTACGATAGCTTGATTGACTCTCATCCTAAAGTTGGGAATCCATAACAAATAAGAAGACCAGAGTAATTCATCGCAGTATGAGCACTCTATGTATCTGAACCACAAAGCCACAAGAATAGGAGCTACGACTGGGTTGAACTGCCTCGAAAGAAATATTGCAAATATATATAATATACACATGAATGAAGAATAGTATTTTTAAAGACAGTTTTTGGTCTCTTTGTTGCGAGTTGGTCCAGTTTTAGAGCATATCCAAAATACTTGTATTCTCAGTTTACATGTCAGATGTCCTACTTGCTTTGCAATAAGTGGCTAGAGATAAAAAAAGAATACGGCAATTCCGGTTATGCATGGAAATCATTTCAAAATTTGTATGTAAGCTAAAGATATAAGATTTTTGTGCAGATTTTTCACTATTTTTCGGGTCAACAAATGGAACCAGTGGGACAACTAAGAAACATCACATTAAATTGCCAGATGGGACGTTTGATTTGCTAGTCTAGAGGTTAGGAGTATATTGTACTGTTTTGATCTAACATATCCTTTCATTCCTAATCTATATATGTATATGTATATAAAACTGTTGCAAGATGAATAACATATTGACTAATTAATTCACTAAAAACTGCTCTTCCACACCTCCTATGTTATGGAGCAACTGGAGCAGTAGGATTCTTATACGACACGCGTGCGTACCGAGAATACATTTTTATACAATTTCCAGGTGTAAAACCGTTCATAGTAGGAACAAATAGCGTATCATTATCGAGTCAAATCGCTAAAGCTAGAAGACTGCTTGTAAAAATTAGTCCATTTTGAGGATAAAACATGAAAGATTGGGGACCAAAATGGTACCATCTGCCTAGGACTGGAAGCTGAAATCGCTAAAATGAAAGGGTACATTCGTATGTTTTGGTAGAAAACAAGCAAGAAAGAAAACAACGATAATACCGTCGCCAAAAAGGAAACGGCTGAACTTAAAATCATCAAATTGAACTGCACTTATCTATTTTCCCCAAATTCGTATTTTTGGGGAATATAACAGAGAAGAAAGAGGTCGCGAATAGCTACATCTTCTAGAGCAAACTTCTAAAGCTGAAAGCAATAGACTGTGCACTATGCACATGTATATTCCTTTACTTCGTATGCTTGTGATTAAAATTAGATTTTTCGAAGTTTGCATATATATCCAGGGGATAAAACAGGAAGGAAAAGGGACAAATTTGGTATAATCTCCTAGAAAACGATTGAAAGTTAAATAAGAAATTTGGAGCGTAGTCTTTTTACAGTGTAGACGCAGTTATCCTCTACTTTTAGAGGATAAAATGGTGCAGGAAAGAAACAAACTTGATTCCATCGCCTATAATAAACGGCTAGTTCTATAATCAAGAATTGTGGGGTAGATATTCATATAGTAGAGTACGCTGGCAATTAAGAGAATTTTGGAAAATACTCCGTTTTAGGAATTTAATCAGGAAAGAAATCGAATCGTAAATGGTACCATCTCCAACCACAAGAAGCTGAAAACAGATTTCTGGTAATTTGTATTTTTATGGGGCAAATAGAGAAGAAAGGAGACGACAATGGATTAATGTGTACCATCGACTAGGCCAAACGACCAAAATCACCTAAGTTGGAGCAGAAGAGGGATAAGAGGAAGGGAGTATATTATTGCGATTTATAGAAAAAAATCCTTATAATATTTTATACTGCTGAACAAAGTTATAAATTTTATGAAAAACGTCACAAGAAATTACACTCCAAATTAAGCAAAGAAATAAAGACAAAACACGTATATGGTGCATAATATAGGCGATGGGCGTAGCCGATTTGGATGAAACTTTCCAAAATTTTTTTTTCTGTAGTACAGATGATCCATGCCAAGTTACAAAAATTTCTACCTAACAGAATAAAATTTATACGAAAATTTCATTTTGAGTTGTATGGGCGGTGGGCGATGGGCGTGGCCGATTTAGATGGAACTTTCCAAAAATTTTGTTTTCGTAGTACAGATGATCCATACCAAGTTACAAGAATTTCTACCTAACAGAAAAAAATGTATACGAAAATTTCATTTTTAGTTGTATGGGCGATGGCCGATGGGCGTGGTCGATTTGGATGAAACTTTATATTTTTGCTACTCTACGTCATAAAATGCTCTATGCCGAATTTTAAGACTCTACGACAACTCCTTATATTTATTGCACAAAAATGTATAAAGCAATCCCACTGTGCGGCATATCACTCAAGGCATATTCCAAAATTCATAATTTCAAATTATAAATAATAAACAACGGGGATTAATCTCGTAAAATCCCCTGGAACATTATGAAATTGTGGATGTGGATACGATATCAAAATATAGCAGAAAATAAAAAGTGAACACTGAAAAAAAAATAACTGGGAGTAAAATCAATAGGTCCAGATGTGCAATTAGAAATTCTTACTATTAAGATGCACAAGAGGAAGAATGAGGACATAAATCGGACAGCTAAGGATACATGAAAACATTAAATTAGTGCCGCCGTAAAAGAAAAACAAGATAGACTATCAGAAATTTGTGTTGTTAATGTCTCAACCGGGAAATGTGAGATAAAAAGAGTCACCACTCTCTTATGGTTTAAGGTAATGTCATAAAAAGGAAGATTCTCCTTGGTTGTGAAAAATAAATTACGGAGGAATGCAACATGTCTCCAAAGTTGTTAAATACTTTAGTAGTCATGTGAAATAGACAACAAAGTTGCTATTTCAATATGCTAAATACTCTGTTTACTATCAATAATTATAATATTGTCAAAAGAAAATCAATATAGACTATCATTTGATTATCAATGGAAATACAATTCTTTACGGCCTTTGTTGTAAATGATAAAAAAATCCAAAGGCAGAACTAAGCTAAAGAAAAATGTGTGAACGTCGCAGTAAAAATAAGCTAATGAGAATTTTTAAATATCGTTAAAAGTCTTTTTGCTGACTTCAATTAATAGCGGCAGTTTTACTTCTGAGATAGAGCGATTTCAACACCATCGTTTATTTTGCAAACGAATTATCATTTTTGTCCCTACTGAAATAAATCCCGTACATTATTGTTAATGTCTCAACTGGCAAATGTGTAATAAAAAGTATCGCCACTCTCTTATGGTTGAAGGTAGTGTTGTGCAAATTGGTAGGAAGATTCTTCCAAGTTGTGATAAATAAATTGAGGAGGAATGCAACATGTCTCCAAAGTTGTTAAATCCTTTTAGTTGTCATCTGAAATATACTACAAAATTGCTATTCCAATACACTAAATACTCTGTTTACTATCAATAAATATCATACTTTTAAGGAGTACTAAGGCATTATAAGGCATTTTCATTTCGACCCGATCATAGCATATGTATTTCTCATGTAAGTTTTACATTTTGTAGATATGTTAACATTGCGATTCGAATATTTTAGCTTCTGTACAAATAAACATACAAATACATCTAGAGAAATGTTGTGTTGCTCTTTTACTACATTGTAAACCCGCTGAACTTTTCCCTGAAACCAAAACTGAAAATGAACAACGACCATCACCAACAAACATAAACATAATAAAAACACAGATATTTCCCGGGTGCTACGACGACGGTAGACAATGAATGATGTCGTAATGGGAAAATAATTTGTGTGTTTCTGTGCCCCGATGCGGTCGACGGTGTTGGTAGGTGCCTCTACATATCTTTTGTTTTCTTGGCTGGGCCGTAAACCACACCAAATTTTTACACTTGACTTGATTTTTTTTTTTTTTTGTCGGGCATTTGCTCCTTTTCTCTCTGTGTCTCGTTTTGGCTTCTGAAAATCGCTGGGCGCTGGTTGTAATTGTTAGTACATAACGAGTTATGTCGCCGTGTATCAGGGTTGCGCCAGTAGAAAAGACATTAAAGATCAACAACAAACTTCCGCAAAAGGTTTTAAGGTCACCAGATAGAGAGATACGAAAGTAGAAAACTGAAACAATTGTTGAGTTTTTGGAATATTAATAAACGTAGTGCAGAGTGTTCATTCATTTGCAACGAGAGGATTTAATATTACCATTTTGAACTAGTAAACATCAAAAGTTGTTCTCGTTTATCTGGATATACAAGTACTCACATAGTTTAGTGATTTTATGCAGCAATTCATAGTTGTTATTGTGTTAAGGTGGGGTAATACTCGCTGGGTGGCAGGGGCGGTCATTGAATGGAATTTTGTTACTCACAAGAAAAGAATGTACAAGATTGTGCGGTTAAGTGTGCATTTTAAACAGACCAAATTTGTGGTTTGTTCAATAATTTATATCAATGGAATGGGTTTTTGATGCAAATCAGGAATGACAAATGCTCTCATTAAGGAGATATTAAATAACGCTTGCACTATGATAAGGATAATACTACCTCTTCAAATATAGAAGTCAATTAAATAAAGCACTTGAGTTGAAGTATCCTGGCAATCAACTATTTTTGTTTAAAACACTTTACGCTCAAAATTTCAATGTTGGGGGAAAACTTTTATTTGGTTCAAAAATGTATTTCATATTATATCATATTATCATACAAATTAATATGAAAAGGAGTATTTCAATGACTCTAGATTAGTCGACCAAAATTTTAATTAATTAATCAAATTAATTAATTTTAAATTGATAACCCACTATATTGATGGATGGTTTTTTTTTAAAGAATTTTGGTAAAAAATATTTCGCCATGCAGCATATTTTCCAGGTTCAAAGAGCAAAAAATGAGTTTGATCAGATATATGATTTACCAGCAGTTAACGGACAACGTGTATAAAGTACAGTGGCATGTATTTAGTGAAAGAAGTAAGAAAATTGGCCAAGTAAAGAAAAAATATGTATTTTGTTTCCTTAAATTTATTATCAATTATCTTACAATTACAACAGATAATCAATTCAAGTACTTTATCTATTAATTTTAAGAACGAAGACTTTGATACAACTTAATCTATATCGGTGACTTCCCATCGTTATAGCGCCCCGATCGGTAGAGTAAGAGCACGACTCGACCGAAATAAAAAAAAGTTAACCAATGAATTACTTCAATAACTTCGTCAGTCTTACTGATTTAAAGTGGGCTCCTTCTGAAATAATGCACGGATGCCAATGAATACTCCAACCATAAGAACGTTTTGCAAATGCACTTTCTCGAAAGCATTTGCCGTCGTGTTCTCGCGGTGGATTCTCTTTTATGTTTTCTATCCACTGAAAGCGGCTGAACTAATGCAAAATTCTGATGAATATGGTGGTTGTTTAATGACATTAGTTGAGTTTTGGCCAGAACTTTGTTTACAATAAGAAGCTCGTGAAATAGTATATTATCGTGGTGCAAAATTTAGAGTTGTTTCCACGCAAATTTGATGAATATGACATCTCAGGCAACGCATAATACGCAGATAATATACCTTGTATGTTGTTTAACTTTCTCGCAAGAATTTCATATGCACAACAGGGCTATAATCAGCAGAAACAGTCAACATTTCACTGATTTTTAATGAACGTTGACGAGTATTTTAGAAACCGCCCTCTCCAATGCATGACGAACTCGTAAGCTTACGTCGCGTCATCTCAATTTCTAATGCGATTTTTAAATGTGAGAACAGAATTATTCTAATGCATCTTTAGCGACCTATATCGAGCGGCAACACGTTTCATTCCCAAATAATAGTTTAGAGTGCTAAAGTGCTATATCGCTCTAACTTAAATGATCTTCAGTCAGTACTTCCTTTGCTTTATCGATGTTAATTTCAATAAAGGCCGTTGATGGCTGACCAGAACGAGTCAAATTTTTCCATCATGTTTTATCCGTACTGTACTGTACCAGTCAGATGGATGTATTTTTAATAAAGCCGCAGTGCAAAATTTGAAACAAATTCTCTATTCAATATTTCTGTTCATTGTAAAAATCGCGAACACATTTGAGATGAATTGACAAAATCAAACACAGAGGATAAAAGGAATTTTAACAATGCCTTTAGGAGGACTTTTGAAATGATAAATTTCCGATAGTTTTTTTTGACAGAATATATATATCGATTGAATCAAGGATTCCGGAAAAGTCCAGAGTTGTTGCACCAAAAACTGCTTAACTTCCTAACAGGATAAAGCAATGTAATGAAATTTTGTAAGAAAATCTGTGTGTAGACCTAAGGAAACATCTAAACCACATTTATTAAAAAAAAAATAAACTTTAAATTTGAAAGCACTCTCGCAAAGGGCAAGAAATTTGTAGCCAGAATCTGTTTTTATATATATTAAACCAAGTGAAGAAATTTCTGTCAGGTAAGCCGACTTAACATACCTTCATCCATCGTGTTTCCATTGGTGAAAAGATGTGGAGTGTACCAAAAGTCTTTTATCCGAAAATATTCTAAATGTAAGCACGATGAAAAGAAGTAAAATTACAACTTTTGAGTTTCTCTGTTTTAGGAAATATATATATCGTGCTTTCCATTGGTGAAAAGCGTGGAGGGTACCAGAAGCCTTTTATCCAAAAACACTCCAAATTTAAGCATGATGGAAAGAAGTAAAATTACAACTTTCTGAAGTTCTCTGTTTTAGAAATTATAAATTTTAAGGGTTAAATTGGATAATTTTTAAAAATTTTGTCAAACATTGTAATTGTATTATGTTGCACTGATAACAATTTAAGGGCTTCCTACGAATAAGGGATGTCAGAAGATAAATAAAATTTCGATAAATCGTATAATTTGTGTAGGAGATATCAGAAGGGTCGTGACAGTGCTCTCCATTATAGTTCTCTGAGCTGAGTTCGCCAACCTCGTTTCAAGTTTGAATGAATTCCGTTTAATTTCTTAAAAAAGAATACACGGCACAAACAGGACACTTGTACGGAAAATACGAGAAGGGACGCGGTTACCTCGTCGATTGTGTTCAAATTCTACAGAAAATTGAAATTAATGCAATAGAGATTATCTAGACTACTGTAGTTTACTGATTACAAAATAACGGAGGAAAAATTGGGTTTCGAAAAATCAGGCAATTTGTATTGGAGGTATCAGAAGAGGTAACAATGTGACCGATTTTCATACTGAGCCTTGGCTGCGGAAAGCACTGAATCTGTACCAAATTTTACTAAATTTGGTGTAACTGAATAAAAGATATGAGCCTAAGATTATATGCGTTAAACGGGTCATTTGTATGGGAGGCGCGATAAATCTGTCAATTTATAAAACAATAAAGTGGACAATAAAGTGGATTTTAAGTAATTGAATTACGGAAAATTTGTTCAATTTTTATGGGAGCTATCAGGTCGATATAACCCATTTACAGTTTCGGCTACGATGTGACAAAAATTTAAATTCTGCCTGGTTTTAAGAAGTTTTCCAAATATTTACAGTAGTTGTCATGGATATCAGCCAACCAGCTGGCAGCACAGACCGACATCGCTTAATTGACTTCAAAAATCAATCAAGCACAAGAATTCGCTTCCTGCTGAATCTGCATTTTTGTCGTATCAAATGATGAATAACTTCATTCCATCGAGTAAAAGCATACTTTTTTTTGAAAAGTATACGAATTTTTTGGAGCAAAGTAATAACGTTCAGAATAGAAGCTCACAAGTATCTCCCAAACTTGAACTTCTATAAAAAATATAAAAAAAATTGGAATTTGTATAGTATACTACTGGAGACGTAACAAAAAATGCGAAATATTAGTTGTACGGATCACTTGAAAAGCTCCAGATGTTCATATTGAAGAGTTGGACAAATAATAATACTTTGTAAATCTGGACAATTAGTGGCTCAAATGTCTACGACCGATTGAAGACTGTATAGGAAAATAAAATGAATTAACTGGCAAAAACTTGTACCATAACGCTTTTCAATTTGTTAACCTACCCTTATATAGAGTACTACTTTTAAGTACTAAATCTGAATTATATATTTCTGATCTTGGAATTCGATTCCTCTATTTTCTTCCATATGGAAATCAAATTCAACCATGAAAGGCTATGGTTATAAATATAGCACAGATTATTATGCAAAACAAAATGTCATTTTAATATGAATACATTTAATTTAACTTTTTCTCAAATGAGGGAAAACTTACTACTGATGAGAGAGTTAATTAATTTGCTTTCCATTATTAATCATCATATTCTTACCTGTAAAGAAAAACAGAAGAAGATTAAAAAGGCGGTAATTTGAAGATATTAATAAAATTAAAACAAGCTGATCGACTTAGAGAAACCTCTTAACATATACGTAAAACAAAACTGTAAAAACTGTAACCTAAACAAAAAACTACATATTTAACAACTTACGGTTTGAACAAACTTTTTGTGCATCTTTTACAGAAAATTACAACCAAGTCAGTTCTGCGCAATTTAAAGCTAATTTCGGTTTAATAGCCAAATCCTTCTAAACCAAAGATTGTATTCGATATACGAACAAATGTGACTCGTATATATGATTTACATGCCGATAATACCAACATACAACCACAACCATACGTGACTTTCAATATTCCTCTTCGAAAAGAGTGGGGGATTGAAAACTACGCGTGATTCCTAGCCGTTTTAAGTTTACCAATTTTCTTCGAAATTAGATTTGGTTATTCGTTGTTGTTGAAGTTTTCGGTGCAAGATAAAATTTTTATTTAGGAAACAACAGAAAGCAAAGTTGAACCCAAACCAAGTGAATTAACTTTTTGGGATAAAATCGCAAACGCTTAACTATTAAATGGTTCGTTTATCTGTCCTTTGTTCTTTTTTTTTTCTTTTTTTTTTTCTTTTTATTTTTTGTCCCCTGTGTATGAAATACGTTGTATAGGTATAGTATGTTGTTTTGTTTTTTATGATCTTTTTAAAAAGCAAAAGTTTTGCAGGTACAATGTCTGTTAGTTTCCTTTTTTGGTGTTTTTTGTTTAAGGCTAAAAAATACACATCGGTAACAGACACTTAAAAGAGTGAATTCATTGCTATTCTGATTTAAGCGGGTTTTGCACAGTGCCATGAATGAACTTTAACTCTCAATCAATAGAAAAATGCTCTCTGTAAAATGTCACCCACCCAATGAGCAAATTTTTGGGGCTAGTTCGACACGTCTTGCTTGTAGGTAGTAACCATCTGATTTCGACTGGGAATCATTTTGTTGGACTAACTCAAGTAAGACAAGTTTTTGAAAAAAAGTAATGAATATTGACTTAAAAATATTACAATATTTTCCAAAATCATATTTTAGGATTGATACTGAATGAGCTAGTCTAGGAATCTATAATTGACACAAAAAGTCTAAATTTAGGCTTCTTATATACATACTCGTATATGAATAGTTGACTTTTTAAAATGAAGAAAAGTCGATATCTAAGATGTTCAAATGTAAGTAAGATAAATTTTTACACAAAATTTTCCAAATGTTTACACAAGAGGGCCAACAAATCTTGGTGCAAATACAGGTCCACTAAAATATTTAAATTGTATGGATAAATTGGGTTTCACAGATAGCTGGCATGAGAAAACTGTCTTTCAAGAGGTACTGTTTTCAGATTTTTCATATAATGGATATATAGATGCTCATATATAGGTATATGATATTTGTTATGACCTGCCAAACGGTAGATGGATAAGGAGTTGGAGCACGTGGGGTCAAGAAAATTAAGTACAAGACGCATTCGTAGTGTGGGTGTGAGGAAGTTTGAATTTGCATTTAGTTCTTGTCAAATAATAATAACATCCACCCGAAGGAATAAAAGGTAGATATAGCTTGATACGGCAACAGAATGTGACATTAAAAAGGGTTATTTTGATTCGTTTCATCTGGCAGCTCCGAAGTCGACTCTGTAATTTCTAAATCTGTCAGCAACCCATGCAGTAACCTGTATTGCTTTACAATTCGTGATAAAATGTGAAAAATTCAAGCGTTTAGTTATGCCGATTTAATCCATATATTTTTTAGTTCATATCTATCTTTTCACTAAATTCAGATAAATTTGGCACCCATCAAGTATTGGATAAAGTTAATTCCGAGAATGAAAATTGACTCAATTTTCACACACCTTATGGAAACTACCTTACAAATTAGCCAATTTACCGAAATTCAAATTTTTCTTCGAAACATATTATTAAAAGTTGAAATTTCATCCATTGTATTGCTTTACGATGCTTGTTCCTTCTGAATTGTCTAATTGTTCCAAATTCAATGTCTCCTCCACAATTCCTTAGTGCAGTTTTTAATAGGATATAATTTTGCATCATTCTTGTGTGTTAATTCTGGGAGTTAAAGCGTATTAAGTACAGAATAATATTCAAAGAGATTGAATTTAATGTTTGTCTATGGAAACTTGAAATGAAAATGCTGGTAGAAGTAGATAGAAAATCTTGGACTGAATTCGTTTGTTGCCCAGTTTTTAAAATTCACGGCTTACAACCAGAGACCTTCACAAAAGTCCAGTTTTGTTTTGGTATTGAAATTTAAAATTTATTTAAATGTACGTTAGGAATTTGTTTCTGATTAAGTTTCGAAACAATCATTCACTTCAGATATTGATCCTTTTCTTATGTAAGATTAAACTAGAAACTAACAGTGATTATTTGTCAAAATATAACGAAGCCTATATTTTATATGTTTGATAGTTTTGTGCAATTTCGTTTCTCAGCCTAAATTCTGATACAGTTCTATTTTTTGGCAAAGAAAACTATCTGGCGCCAAAGGCAAAAGTTAAAAATGCTACAAATAATTCATTTTCTGCATTTACGACAGCAGGACCTCCGAAATTTTTGCAGCTAATATACAATTTTGTCTGTTTTTATTTAATTGAAATAAAATACAAACACAATGTTTTATAAGCTGAATCAGAATTGATTATTTCTAATTTCGATTCGAGTGTATAAATCAAAAAATCAAAATTTGTTTGTAACGTCATATGAAACAGAAACAAAAATGAAAACGATTTATGGACAAAAGTCGATTTCAATTTTTCCTTTTTTTTACTTTTTTTTAATAAAACTTCTATTAACTGAATGTGAATTCATAGCACATTAAGCTAACAAGGCCGATCACTTTTTCATTTTTATTTTAGAATTGATACATAAGATATAAATTAAGAATCGCTGCATTTGTATACACTTATAAATGACCTCGAACCCAAAAACATTATTTTCATCTTAATCCTTGAAATATCTATGGCTACACCACATCTTTACTTTGTTTACTCTTTTCCCACACCCTAGTTCTAGACAAACTAGTCACGAATCCAAAATGTCTGATTTCACAAACTTGGCACATTCGATAGGTGTTTAAGTTGGCCAATCATCGTTTCGCTTAATATAACTACTAATAAGGGAGGCGGTTTATTTTTCAAGTACACCCTGCCCTTAATCTTGAACACAAAAAATTTATGTTTATAATTGTTTTCGAAATGTTTACGCGAATGCAAAGTGTTAATAGCATATATAATATTTTGTGCAACATGATACTTCTTCTCTAAATCTTACAGTAACTTCTACATCAAAGCTCAAAATAGTACTTTCATGATATGAAAATATCATATCGCTCTAACGTATGACAAACCTGTTAAATTTTGGCAAAATTATATAGGGTGATGGTATTTATAGATCAGCTCTGTACTGGTTTCTATTTCCAAAATTTATTTGCATGATTTCACAATAAAGATCTTGCCAAATGTATCTGTCACCCATCTCACAAATGCGTCAATCAGTTTTGTATAATATTGGAACAGCGAATATCTGTCTGTCGCTATTGGTCATTAAAACATACCGGTTATAGCGATAGTGACGTCAATCACATTTTTGTAGATTTGAGATACTTAAGGATTTGTATCGGAAAACGATATAAAATATTTTTGTACTGCACTGCAAAATGCTACTAAGTGTGCTGTGGAAATATAGCAATTTTAGAAGACAAAATAGTATTTTGTATTACTCGTGGGGTGCACGAGATTTGAGGTTTTGAAAAACATAAGACTTATTCTAAATGAATAATACAGAAATATTGCTAATTTACATAAATGTAATCAATTATTGTTGGTAAGTTGTAATGAAAATAGTTGTGCATAACCTTTTACGATTTCACTTCAAAAGTTGTTTTTTAACATATTTCATACTGCTAGAACTTAATCTCATTAGTTTGGAAATAGCAAAAGCCTGGAATGTCATAATTTAAAGTTGTGCAACTTTTCGGCATATTTTATATAATCGGAATAATATTCTACCTTTCGCATACGCCACAAAGTTATATTTTATTGCCTATTTTTTCTTACCTATAGAAGCTTAACATTAAAGTATTGTAATTTTTCTTATACATTCTGTCAAAATAGTACCGAAAATTGACCATTTAAAAAACGGACTCAAAGGAATTGCCTAAACTCTAAATTGGCACAAATATTCTCTATACTGGCGTGACTGACGATTTTGTCAGATTATCTCAAAGTTGTGTTGCGATTTAAAATATAGAAACAAGAATTTATTTCAAATTTTGAGTTGCGACAGGAATTTCATGTGCCGAATGGCTGAAAATTTTACAGAATGCTTACGGTGAACTTAATTTGCCAAAAATCCGTACATATGAGTGGTACAGTGTTTTCAAAAGCTATCGACAACGTTTTCAACAGAGTTCAACATCAACAAAAGTGAAGGAAATGATGATTGAAAATCAATTTTGAAGTTTGAGGGAGATAACTGCTGAACTTTAAGTGTCTCATCAACTAAGGCGTACTACTACACTACTGGATGGGAGTGAAATACGTCGATGCTCGTAAGGCCTGAATTTTCTTCAAAAACTCAGTCGCGCAAAGGACCCTAAAACGAGTCAATTCCTACCCCACTTTCATAAAACACATGAGTTTACGAGTTTAACATACAAACCACACCGATCCTTCAAACTGGGACGAAATTGTTTTCTTTGATTATCACGGTTCTGTGCACTGAGATTTCTTAGCAAAAGATCTGATAGTAAATAAGGAATATTTTCTGGGCGCGGTATTCATGTGGTGTGGCTCCGGCTGGATTTTTTTTCTCTTTCCAGTGCTTAAATTACCAATTCGTAGCAACCATTTTCAGTCAATAGAAGACATTAAGGAAAATTCGGAACAAGAGCTAAAGTCTTTTCCGGGAAATGCGTCAAAAAATGGTATTTTGTGAACATTGTAAAATATGTGGTACCCGCAGTGTCAATGATATAGACATTTTTGGCAGAAAACTGCGAGATGTTACTGCAATCTTCTCAAGCATTGAAATAGAATAAGCAAAAAGAGGTCTGCCGGCAAATGCGGACTAAGCAAAGCACGGACAACGAGTATACTCGTTTTCAACTTTCGCAAATGTCACAAAGTGGTATTTTGTGAACATAGTAAAATATGTGCTACTCGCATATGTCAATGATATGGACATTACTGACAGGAAACTGCGAGATGTTACTGCAATCTTCTCAAGCATTGAAATAGAATTAGCAAAAAGAGGTCTGTCTGCAAGTGCAGACCAAGCAAAGATATCAGTTTCGACGAACAACGAATATACTCGTTTTTGACGCAGTCCGAACGTTGACAACTGTAGCTTTGAAATGATGGGTGAATTGATCTAACTAGTGAACAAATCTAATGAGGAGACGTAACGGTAAAGCTATCTTTCGACAAAAAAAAAATCCAACGGTTGTACCTATCTTCATGTATGGCATACGACGCCGGGTTATGAAACAAACATATGAATCAGTGCTGGGAGTTTTCGAGAGAAAAATACTCTGAAAAATATGTGGAACTATAATCGTTAACGAAGCCTATCAGCGTTACACAATTCATGGGTTAGATGATTAGACGCGCCAAAATATGACGATTGCGCTGGCTGGGTGATATTGCGCGGGTGAGCGCCAACAATCTCACCGTGCAGCGCAGAAGAGAGTGACCAGAACTTCTTTGAAAGGTTCAGGCTTTCGAAATACTGCTAAAATATCATGCGATGAATTGGAAAAGAAATATAAGGGACAGAAACGCTTGCAATTACTTTCAACGTGCGGCGTGCAATCGATACAAATATGTATTCTAATCGTCTAGTAAAATTCCACCATTTTTGTATGTCATTGAATTTTTAGGAAATAACTCTTTTTATTCTCAGGCAAGTTCCTCATAGTGCGTCAGTTACTCACTGTCAACTTCTGAACACAGATTTCATTTTCAATTTCAGGTTTTTGTTTTAGTCGCTGTTTTATCCTCGATTTCATTTAAAACAAAAGTCATTTCTTTGCACTGTCTCTCTTCTCTTTATTTCTTTGTAAACGCGTTGCTGAATTCATTTTTCAAATTTATTTATTGTCTCTTGCGATGACCTTGGCGAAAAATACATGTTTCAGACAATCGTGGACTTTTGTGATAACAAAATGTTAAGAAAAAACTTGTATATTTTTGGCAAAACTGGAAATTATACCGAAATTCATTTTTGCCAGAAACAAGCCAACGAATACAGCTTTGAAATGACGCACTAATTTTATTTCATTTCATTACGTTTCTCTTGTGTTTTTAGATAGCCGTAATAATATGGATCGGGTTTTCGTACCTAATTAATTTGCGTCCAGTTTAAATGTCAAATATTATTATTCAATTTTAATTATTAGCTAAATGCAAAAAAATGTTAGCGTAGCATCTATGTTGTTATAAGCTTTTGTTTAGAAGTTAGCAGTTCAATTATCAGATTTTCACGCTCATAGGAAATTACTTTGGCATTCTAAAGCTTTTTTTTTTTTTGTTCTAACAGGTATTCAAGGTATTTGTGATTCATGTAGAATTATTAGGAATTCTTATGAGTATATCATTGTTGTGGCAACTTGCATTAACAGTTTTTACATTCATTTGTCATTTGTTTAACTCAAATCTTCTTTGTTCATTACTCATATGTGTACAATCAGGTAATAACAACACTCGTATGAACATCGTTCAAGTACAGATGAGATATATCATCACATTCAAGTATCCGTTCATACATCGTCGCACATTAGATAACAAAAGTATCCACAAAACGTGGTGAAAACAATTAATATTTAACAAGCAACTTCCGTTTGTTTGTTGCTACAACGCTAATACTAATACGTGCGTTATGTTGCTATGCTACACGATATGATACAGCTTACAAAGTACGGATAATTCCAAAAATGAAAAATGCCTTCGATCACGAAATTGTGAAATTTGATAGACGACAAAAAATTTTGGAAATTCTTCTTCACTCAGAACTCTTTACGGTTCACTATTTATCTAATATGCATGGTGGGAGAACTTAACTGAATGGTTATTTTTATAACTCAGCTTTTACCATTGGTATGAAAAAAAACTAGGACAGCCCATTTTTGCAAGTTTTTCTTGGAACGACTTTTTTACTAACAAATTATTCGCCAAAAACAAAACATATGATAATCACTTAGTGCCAGGTGGATGCATTAGAACCTCACAACCAAGCTCCGAGATTTTCTGGCGAG
This sequence comes from Philornis downsi, assembly GCA_019455685.1. Classification (NCBI taxonomy): domain Eukaryota; kingdom Metazoa; phylum Arthropoda; class Insecta; order Diptera; family Muscidae; genus Philornis; species Philornis downsi. The sequence goes on along the minus strand of JAHXMU010000479.1, from coordinate 162,529 downwards.
TTATTATCGATTTGTGTGGACTTGCGTTATGGTGATGGAACACAAATCTTCTCATATTGACAAATGTGGCCGCTTGTAGGCGATTGCTTCCTTCAGATGGTCCAATTGTATCGTTCCAAATTATGGGTTCACCGCCAAATACCGTCAAACGAACTGCAAAAGCTTTATGGTCTTCAATCCTAGCTTGACCACCGATTGCGCTGACTCACTACGACTACGACTGTTCTCACTTGACATTGCCATAAGTGTCCAATTTTTCATCATCACTAGCCATCATCTACAGAAATGAGTCGATTTTGTTGCGCTTGAACAGCGATTTGCAAATTTTGTCATGAGTTTTGTTTGCGTTAACCTGTTTGGTTACTTAGGCGGTTCCAGACGATCTTTCGTGCAGAGTTTAGCTTCTGGACAATCGGAATAGTGCCTACATGGCGTTGAGACTTGACGATTCTATTCTTCCCCCATTTTCAGTAAATGCCAGGGCGTGTTGCATCTTTGACATTAAAATTATCCGGAGCGGAATCGCGAATCCAAAATTGCGCCTGATTGGTCGTTACAGTATCAGAACCATGAACACCTTTCACATTTTCTGCCGCCTGGTTTCCGTTTTCACCTTTTTCTAAGAAGGGTTGTAAAATATGGCGTATTTTCTTGCTGCTGCTGTCCAACTTTGACACCCGTTCAAACGGTGCTGAGTCAAATAAACACAAAACTGTCTGAGTAGTTTTTTGAGCACGAGATTTCAGCTTTTTAACGCCATCTAGCGTAAACCGATCACACTTATACTGCATGAAACAAAGCCATCTATTAGAAAAATACTGTATTTCGTTTTATTATTCCTTTACATTTTTCTATTCTCTGCTCCTGTTCCATTTCATGCTTGGCAACGAAATTCTATAGCGTATTTTGAAAGTTCCTATAAGTCTAGTAGGATAGGTCACACACATATATCTTTGGAACATTCTCAAAAATATGTAATTGTGTGGCAGGCCAACTATTATTATAGCACTGAAAATATGCCTTGCAGTACTGCAATTATGCTATTCTTTCCGCTGGAAGGTGTTTTGCAGCTGCGTGAATCTTACATTTTCTCGGAATTAAACGCATACCAGTGTGTTGATATAATGTAATGCAAAGACCTTAAATTGAAGCATAACAAACAATAAATAAATGATACAGCTTTACCATAAAACGATTAAAATCTCTTAGCCGAAGCGTTCAAGTGGATGTAAGAAAAAGATTTATTCGACAGCAGCAACCAGACGGAGGGAGAGCAAAAAGTGCTACTTTCTCCTAGACAATTTTATTTATGTTCATTGTCTTCCTATGTCTGAATTGAAAATAATTGTTTAGTTTTTAGCGGATCTATTTCTACCATCTTTCTAACACTTTAACACAATGCTATCGTATAATTGTATTAAGTTTCTAGGAAATCAAAAAGTGAAAAAATGTTTAAATCTACGTTTACGAGCATGAAACAATAGAGTTGAACAATCACAAAGAGTCGGAGTTGATGTTTTTTCTCATTAGAACTTTAAGTATTTTGAAATGGAAAAAATACCATTAACGTGTTTGTGCTTTTCCGGCGTTGAGACATAACAGTGAAGTCATTATTTATGATCCAGGAATAATGAAAGATACTTCTTTTTGGCTAAGGAAAATTTCATGAGAACGAGACTGGAATGTTTAATTTGATGTTTATGTCAAAAGCAAAAATGATAAAGAATTAAATTCTCATTATCAATCAAATCAAAGTTCCATTATGGTACATTTTTCCCAAACTCGCTACAACGCTGTGATGGCATAAACTATTTCATACTTTTTTATAATTAATAAAAAAGATTCCTTATCTATAGTTATGAGCAAATCAAGTAGAGGGGTGTACAATTAGACAACAAAGTTGACAAATAAGCGTGTATTTTGAAGAAAGCTTTGATAAATTTGACAGTGCTTTTCTAAAACACTGATGCTGTGTCCAAAAAAAGAAGATCAATTCAGTGTTCTAAACGTCTATATTTCGAAATTTATTCGTCGAAATTTTTTTTTATTGCCAATGCTGTGTGAGATGACGAGATGAGTGCTTTTGGTACTGATCTAAACATTCAAATGGAGTTGACTAATTCTACTGAAATTCTTAAATCAGCAACCAGATTGTTCAGCAGGCGATTTTTCAGCACCAAAGCTTGTATTTCTTGTAAGCGATTTTCAGTAGAAGATGATGATTATCCCGGGCGCTCTTTGTCTTCATTAATTTTCTGGGATTCTCTATATTCAACTAACTTAAATTGATAACTTGTCTTGCTCCCATCGAAAGATGATTTCAGATCCAACTAAAGTGCTTGATAGTTCTAAACTGCTACATGCTGATAGGTGCAAACGTAGACAGAAGGAAAAAGTGCGGCTGAGCCCTAGGCTTCGGTAGCTTTCGCCGTGGATTGCGGCCCATTGCACCGTGAACAGTATGCCGATTGCTCTTCTTCCTCCCCTTACACATTTGATACCGGGTTAGCAAACTTTTCCTATGAAATGCCTGCAGAAATAATTATCAAGCGATATTCAGGAACTGGTATTAATCGTATATTAACATTAATTGAAGAACAAATGATATGATATTTAGAAAAATACCGAAAAATCTAATTTTTCTAGATTTGTGTTTAGTCTTTGTATGGGGAAGTTTTTCTTTTCGAGCAAATTTTGACAAATGTGTAACTTGCGATCACCAGTATATCAAGAAAAGCAGATTAAAATATTTTATTAGGTGCGCAACTAAGTTCCCGCTGTTTGCGAACAGATGGTGCCAGCTGTAAGTACTTGTCGATCCTGCCATAACCTAAACGTCATAAGCATGGCTTAGGCATATGGTAAACATACCGCCTCGACGACAACAGTGATTTTCTTTTGACGTTATATTCTTTTGTTTGTGTAAATATGTACGATTTTGTGCCAAATAATCGTCATATGCAGGAAGTATTGATTTTCTTCTTTCAATCAAAGGAAAAATCGGCTGAAGCTGATCAAGAGCTTCAAAACATTTACGGAGATGCTGCTTTAAGTACCACAACGTGTCGAAATTGGTTCCGTCGCTTTAAAGACGGTAATTTTGATATTGACGACCGTTCTCGTGAAGAAAAACGAAAAACCTTCGAAGACACTGAATTGACGGCATTGCTTGATGGAGATCCATGTCAAATGCAGGTAGACATGCGCTCGGTCTCATGGGGCCAAGCCCGTTAAAACCTACCTGGAAACGCTGAAATGCAAAGTCTTAGCCCATCCGCCATATTCTCCAGATATTGCGCCGTACAGTTATCATTGTTTCCGTTCGAGGGCTCACGGTCTGGCTGACCAGCAGTTCCACTCATATGACGACATCAAGGAATGACTAGATTCGTGTATAGCCTCAAAAGATAAACAGTTTTACCGTGACGGAGTTCGAGCTTTGCCAGAAAGATAGAAAAAGGTAATTGCTGGCAATGGTCTATACTTTCAATGAATCATTTGAAAACATGATTTCTTAATAATAAAGTAGTATTTAAAAAAACAAAAAGGAAAATACAGCGAGAATTTAGCTACACATTTTATATTTCTAATGACAAAAAAGTATTTGAAGTTTTTCTGAGTATTCTTAATGCAAAATTTGGGTCGGATTTCTTGCAAAAGCGTAATATGCTTTGGTTTAAAGTTGAGTTTTATCGCTAAAATTAGTATTTAAAAAAAGTATTATAGAAATTGCAAAAAAAGAGATCTCGTATAGCTTCTCACATTTGATGAGCTTACAGCCATTCCAGTGTTTGGGCTCATTCAACGGGACACACAGTTCAACGCCGATTCTGAACGTCATAGTTTGAGAAACATTTACCAGACTTGTTGATTGCTCTACTACTCGAGTTCAAATAATGATAAGTGTCCACACCGAAGACTGAACCAGCGGTCTTGCGAACAATACTTGGGTATACTATCCACCGCGCCACGGACGGTCACGGTTCTTAAGATACTGTAAAATATTTTTTAAATAGTAGTTTTACTCTACATAATTTATGGCTAAATGGTACTATATTTAAACTTTGCATAAGTGTAGCTGAATGCTTTTTTAATTACACAGTGATTCTAAAGACAAATTTGTCATCACAATGCCAATGTTTTTCGTCAAAATGTAATTGTTTATGTAAACCAGACAAATTGCCTTGCACCCCGTGAAATAGAAGTGACCGCCGCTCAAATGATGAAATGGGGCTGTATACAGGGTTGAACCCGAGATCAAGCGAAATATAGTCGTGCATACTAAGCATCGCGCCACGGTCGGTCTATGCATACAAGTTTAAGTAGCTAATAGAACATTGTAGCCTTGTACAAAAAAAAAATCCAATCGATATTATTTTCAATATATTTTTTAATATAGAAAATAAAAAATGGCTACTAAATCCTTTTTTTACTGTTCTATTTGTGGTAATTTCTTAAGAGTTTGATTTCTTAAGAGTTGGTAACAGTTGCAATTTAGTTCAAGAGGTAAAATGCAAATTGTGAGCGAATTAATTTGGTACATTGTATTCAATTTACTGTTTAACACATCCTTATGAGTTTCCGTTCGTATAACTTCTTTGGAACATTTGGGTAATAAATAACTATTTCTTCGGACAGAACCACTAAGTAAGCATTGTTAGGATAAACCATTACTTTGGCGGACTATATCCGACTTTCATTTCATTTCATTTTATTGAACCGTCTTGTAATTTAAAGCCTTTTGGCCAATATAAAGCAAAGTACAAAATGCATAAAATAAATACTACTTGAATTGAAAAACAAAAACATCTCTCTATCTCTCTTCACATTGTAGAATTAAGTGTACTTAAAGTGAAGCGATCTTGAGAGTTTCCGCCATTACACCTAACAACTATTCGCATTGACATATTTATTTGCCTGCAATATTGATGCGTTTCGAATCAAGATTGTGATCAAAACCAAGAACTTGGGAAATAAAGTCAAATTAAAGGTGACAAAACGCTTTTTCATTTTAAGACTTTTCGCTTTCGTTACATTAATCGATAATCATATTCTATGTCTTTCACAGCTTTATGTAATGTGAATAAATACGGCTTGCATGTAAATGGCATTGATCTGATTAACCCCATGCAATCATCAGCACAAAAACTACCGATGAGTGGTAGCGTTTATGTGACTAAGTTAAAACTTCTCTCTCTTACAGAAACTTCATATTGAATTCAAGCAATTTACATTATCCGCATATGATGCAGTCTCAAACCAGCTGCTTATAAACCCACATGTATTTAAGTTACTTTGTTAGTTATCCAGGAATCAATTATTGCGCCATTCTATAACTCCGGCAAAAACTCGATTAAAACCGCAATCCGTTTAGAATGCAGTTGCATCTAAAAACTTGCAAGTTTTCAAAAACAGTTTTATGTTCTAATTTATTAATATTTTAACGAACACTGCAACATGTAGGCATAACTTAATAATTTTTTTTTTTCCACAATCGTTTTTTGGCATATTTTCAATAACCACTACAATGGGATGGGGGTATACTCATTTTATCTTTTCGTTTGTAGCAACTGAAACATTTCTATGAGATTTCATAAAATATATTCATATTATGCTGACAGTTGCAGAAATCTATGTCGATCTAAATGTGTTCGACAGTTAAGTTGTTCATCTGTCAGTGTGTCCGTTGAAAGTATGCTAAAGGTCCTATCTATCATGCGGGGAGGCTAAAATTTTCAACGGGAATGTCTCCTATTCATGCGCACTTTAAGTTCAAAAACTGGCAAAATTGATAAAGTAAGAAAGAAGTCGATCGTACAAGGACTGAATTCATCTCTTGAAAAATTTTAGTCTTTAGATTTTTTCAACAATGTCTCTATATATTTGATAAATATAGCCAATAAACTGTAGTATTGTATATACATATATGCTGGAAATAAATATCATAATTCATACATTTTTTAGGGAAGCGTACGTGTGATTGTCGAAAAATACTAAAAGATGCCCAATTTCATGGGGAAAACGAGCTAATTCAATGTAAAATGTATGATAAGAGGGCGTTTATAACACGCCCACTTGTCTAATAATAGGTTGCTTTTACGCCCTCTAATCAATAGGCCGCATGTGGTACACGTGGGTGAAACCAGTGTAATATGCTAAAACTTGCCCGAAATGGGACTGATTTCTGCTCTGGTTTTACAACATTCTGGTGCTAGCTAAAAGTTATACATATAATGGTAGTTAAACAAATACCGGAAAGGACAATCTGTTTGCGCACTTGGTTATTGAAAACACACTAAAAAATTTGAATTTACTCTGAAAATTCGGACAAGCTTAATGTGTTATGTATGAGAAGAAAGCGTTTTTGACGTGCTCACTTATGTGATGATAAGTCCGTACAGCGACGTTATTGGGACAAATTAATGCAGTAAGAAAAACTTACCGTTACAAGAATTAAATTCTGCTTTTCAAAAGATATACTTTATCGTATTTTTTATATTATATATTATATTGGTCGCCTATTTTCTAATTAAAAAACTTATGAGGTGTGATTTGATGGATGCGCGAAACACCATCCCGCTTCGTATACGTCTATAAGGGATCACCTTAGCAGTGACATGGTTTTCGACACAAAAAAAATGAAATACTATTTCCACTATACAAACTAAATAAACCAATAAACATAAATAATACAAAAATAAACAAACTAATAAATAAGTACAGGAAGACGTTATCCCCATATTTGATTGTGAATTCGGTACGTCGTTGACGACGTAGAGAATTGCCAGTCTACTTTTATGGCTGTCCACTTGTTTTACATCAGCTAATTCTCAAGGTCGAGTTCACACCGCTCACTTTATACATTGTTTTTTTTATTTATCTCATAATGTGCACTTTTTCACATTTATTAACCCTAAAATATAAAAATATTTAATTATTCATGCTTATCGTATTATTCTTAAAATAATTCAAATCTACTCCGTTGCCACATCATTTTACTACAATAAACCACTCAACATTGAATACAGATTACAAGCTTTTGTATAATAAAAGCGTGAATTACGAAGATTCGCTTTGTTAGTTATTGCCGCTCAAGTGAATCTAATCAACAGTCAACCGTTTAAACTACGATTAAACTTCTAAACCAAGGGATGCTTACACTTAAGTGCAGCCAACTAATTGGATATACATTTTTTCTTGAAATCAGCGTCATCATCACCCCGGTCTACTCGGCTCGCACCATTTTTACTTTGCACACCGTCATCGCCATCGTCTATGACCAGCCAGCCGGCCAGCCACATTATGCGAATAAATTCCTATTAAAGGAGACCTCAGCGTATGCAAACTTGCAAAAAGCAAAAGAGAGCGGCATGCGAAAAAATATGAGCGAAAGGATTAACTTAATAAAAGCTGTCGTCATCACATCGCCCCATCCATCCCAACCTACAGCGTAACCCCAAGTCAATGATTTAACAACATCATCATCATAACGATGAATTAAGAGCCCTCGATGTAAGTACAAGCGAGTGTTGTGCGTCCAAAGACGCGTCGTCGTCGCGCTGTTGTTGTTATCAGGAGTAACAATGAGTATAGTTAACGTCAGTACTTGTATTGTGCTAAGAATGTTGCTAGATTGGCCCACGATAGAAGCGAATCGAAGCAAAAAGGCAACAAATATAACTTAACCTTAAGAGAACGAAGGCAAGCTGGACAGCGAGTATGAGTACGCGTGTATTTATGAGCAATAACAATAAAACATGAGTTGCATACGAAATGATGTTGCATTTCATGGGCTTAACTAATTGAATATGACTTAACGTTTGACAGTGCTGCGCCTCTCAGCGTGAACCTACTACGACGAGTCATTGCAGTGTTGAGCTGAATGAATGAACAGAAACTACAAACGCAAAGTGGTGATGTCGCAGCATTGTTTCCTAATTCTTGAATGATTTGCAAATGCACAAATTTGATACATTATATTCGGAAGATTAATGAACAAGTAAGATGTTGTTCGTATTTGGTCTATTAATATATATGCTATGTTTATCCTGCTCAGCCAGCAGAGCTGTACAAGACCAGAGGCGATAAGCTGATAATGGTCATGTACTAGCTACTAAATATAAGATTTGGTTATATCAAAGCATGCCCGGTAATTAGTATTCTATTCTATGTTTATCCGACAAAGTGTGAGTGGCGACTAATACACTGGGACAAGTGCTGTAATATATCTAAGATAAATAGACTTGTACCATCTTTTGGCTGTAAAGAAGTTGTCTGCAATAGACCGATATTGAATTCCTGTAGAGCTGATAGAGTCTTTATAGAGATAATACTGATTGGCACGATTTCTTCAGTGAAGATAGCCAAAGATCTTACTAAGCTATTTTACACCAAACGATTCCTTAGACAAACTAGCTGGTTATCCTGCCATCTTTTCAAAATAGTTATGATGATGATGGTAGCAAAGAAATCTGAAACAAAGATTCCTGGCATCAACTGCATTCTGCCTTAATATTTAGATGTAGGCAGCAAAAGTGGGCTTAGCTTTAAGCGAGGACAAAACTTAATTATTTATTTTAAAGAACAAAGAGTCTACGACTTTTGAAACGCTGAGTGAAGACTAACATCTGCAAATTTGAGATTTTAAATTTTCTTCTACACCTACTATCCCGCTGATAGAAATAATTATATATGCTTAGAATTTAGATGAAATGCATGTTTAGCAAACAAGTACCACTACGGACTTGACAAGAAATTTTGGGACAATTTACTCCAACGATTAAAAAAAAATTATATCGAACATAACGTATAACAGGCGGAAGTGACAGAAATGCTTCTAAAAGCTTTGGACCGAAGAATGCTCTTAAAAATGCATTAGTCCATCCCGGCACACGAGATCAAGCTCATCAAAATACAGTCAATGCTATATATGTGATGTTAAGCAGATGGATGAAATGATGAAATACAAAAAGTATTCGACAATGAACTCTATCATCATCACAACAGTATGAAACTTGTTCTTGTGAATACATATCTACAGTCCAATTCAAAAAGGATTGATTCTACGTAACACTAGTAAAGTATATTTCAAAATTTTCATGGAATTACCAAAAATGATCAATAGTAGACGTTGATCAACACTAGGCGTTTTATCCCAAAAGTAAATCAGGCTTTATCTTTACTAATTTGTTCAAGTCTATCTCAACACCTTCAAAGTATTCAAGCACCAAATGCCGGATTTTGTGGAAGCGACTTTCGTACTTGGAGGTTGCTGGTCATCCGAAATGTCTTCATCTCGTTCATGGCCTTCTTTGTACTGGTTATGTCACTTGCAAACTGTGCTTTCTGCAGCATTCTAAACATATCCGCAGCAGAAATTCCATTTCACAAAAAATTGGTTTTACTCAAAAAAATCACACAATGTAAAAGCCACGTTTTGTATAATGCAAAACCAATCGTAGCTCAAACACCCATGACTTTTATGATGGCACAGATATCCGTCGCAGTTTTAAAACATAGAAATAAAAGTATTTCTGAGATCCGATATATCCACGTAATTTATATTTACATCGGGTCTTACTTTTTGGACTCTGTAGCACTGACGACTAGAAACAGTAAATCTAACATATATTTGATTTCTCTATCAAAACTTAAAGAATGAGATACAAATGTTGATTATAGAAGTCTAAACGAAATTGTAGCTTTTGTAGTCATTTAGAATTGAAACCTACTTTAATATGGCTTCCTTGCGAAGAAAAAGGACTGATTTTAAACTGAGAAATGTAGTTTATGTTACCAAAATCTCTGAAATGTTAACGTGGTGATTTTACTTCCTAGGATAGATTTCTTAACGATTAAAGGTTTCACTATATGAATTAGAATCAATCTTTTTTTGTTTGGTTTCGGATATATGAATCAAAATCAATCGAAGATTGGTCGTATTTAATCTCTATAGTGAAACTTTTCAGTTACACTACTAAATATTATTTAAAGTAGAGGATTGTTGATTTCGATTAGCTACACATTTTTTTGTAAAGAAATTTCAAATAATTTAAGCCAATATTGTAGATTTCAATGGGAACATATGTTTATTAAAAACATACGCTACAGCTAACATAGTGTAGTCATGTGTTGAAGGAATGGTCTAATTGTAATATACGAGGTGTGTTCATAAAAAAGGTAAATTTTCATTTTTCTCAACAAATTTTTATTTATTCATCAATTTCTATTTTATCTCCTTCAAAGTAGTCCCCCTCAGATAAAATACACTTGTGTCAGCATTTTTCCAATCCTCGAAGCAGTTCTGATATGCACTTTTTGGTATGTAGTTGAGTTCTCTTAGCGATTCGATTTTTATCTCCGCAATCGTCGCAAAACGCAGTCCTTTCATGGGTCTCTTCTTTCCAAAGCCAAAATCTGATGAATACGGTAGCTGAGGCATGATTACGGTATTGTTTTTGCCAAATAATCTCTCACAAGCAAAGATGAGTGAGCAGGTGCATTATCATGATGCAAAAGCCATGATTTTTTTCCCACAATTCCGGGCGTTTTCTTCGTATTGCTTCACGCAAACGGCGCATAACTTCAAGGTAATACTCCTTATTTACCGTACGACCTGGCGGTAAGAACTCTTGATGCACTATGCCATGGCAATCGAAGAAAATATTGACCAAAACTTTGACATTTCATCGAACTTGGCGTGCTTCTTTTGGTTTTGACTCTAATGGACTCTTCCATTGGGACGACGATTGGGCTTTAATTTCGATGTCATAACCATATACCTATGATTCGTCACTAGTTATAACGTTTTTAAGCAAACCCGGATCATCGTTGCGACGTTGTTTTTGGCCAAAATTCAGCAATTTTGGAACGAACTTCGCTGCCACACGCTTTACGTCCAAAATTTCTGAATACATTGCATGGCGTGAGCCCAGCGACATGCCGACATCCTCAACAACTTCTCTAATTGTGATTCGACGATTCTCCTTAACAATTTTTTTTCACTTTCTTAACATTTTCATCAGTTGTTGATGTGCTGGGCCGTCCAGAGCGAGCGCCGTTATTCACATCTTCTCAAGCTTCTGTGAAAAGCTTGTACCACTTGTAGACATTTTTTTGACTCAGAGTGCTCTCACCGTATGCCACTGTCAACATTTCAAGTGTTTTTGAGCACTTAGTTCCATTTTTTACACAAAATTTGATGCAACTTCTTTGATCAATTTTTTTCGATAGCAGATAATCGCCGAACAAGCAAAACACTTGTCTTATTTATGCCTCTCACAAACAAACTAAACATGCTATATGGATAAAACCGTCAACATATCTTCGAGACGAGTGTACCACCAAAAAAAATAATAATAATTAAAATTTGAAAATTTACCTTATTTTTTAACACACCTCGTATGTGGTGCGCTGTGTAATAAATTTGGTTTAATTATTACCTAAATATGTGCTTAAGTTTCTGCGTTTTCATCTGATTGCATGAATAATAATTGCGGGATAAACTTAGTATAAGATCAATTGCAATTCTTAGTACTCAAAACGAGAAAGGTTATGTATATGTACATATATATGTTAAAACAAGGAATGGAATGATTTGAATTCCGAAAAAAGTCAGTTCCAAGTTTATCATTTCCGTTGCGCCCAAATGGTCATAATGGCATTAACCTTTTATTGAAGTAAAAGTTACAGTAATTTCAGTACTTTCTATATTCTTCTATAGTTTAACTCAACTATGAGCGGCCGTAGCACGATGTTTAGAACACGCGATTATTATGTATATGATCATGGATTCGAACGCCAATGTAACCCATGTATTCTCTTGCATCCAATGAATGAGATATGGGAGATATTTTCACATTCAATGAGCATTCAAATTTTAGACGCACTCAACGCAACCTATTATTTAATCGCAAATCCAAATATCACTATTTAAGATCATTCGATCATTCAACTACTCGAAGTGTTTGTGAAACCCGTCGTGGCGGCTGCCACTCAAATAATGATAGGTGGCTGTATGCGGGATTGAACTAGCGATCATGTGAACGATTGTTGCATGTACTAACTATAGCGTCACGTTCGATCACTATATAAACATCTACCATTATTTTAGCGACGGTCACCAGTAGTCCAGCAATCAACAAGCCTGGTAAAAGCTTTTTAAACGGTCGTCTGCAATCATCGCTAATCTGAAGGCCTCATTGAAGGATTCTAAAAATATAGCGCATGTAAGCTCACTGAACATGAGAAGCTCTTCCATATCATATTCATGGGATGTAAAGGAATTTGTTTTTCTTTTTATTCACCACCACTGATTTATCCAAAAAGGAATTCAGATATTAACGCAAATGTGGGGCGAACATGAATGGAAAATTGCCTTCTAGTGGATTTTAGTTATTCCTTTCCTTGCTCTACTCTCCTATCGCTACTATTCAGTACATTGCTTTAAAGACTTTGCATAAAGAGCAAAATAGAAACGAAATTTTGGATTTTTATACATAACAAGATTCTACAATAAGAAAATATTGCGAAAAAGAATAGTCTGCAGACAGGCTAAACTATCTAAGCTCTGGCTATACCCAAAGTGTACGAAAAATGTAATGTACGTAACGTACGCAATGTAGCGCAATACATAATGTAATGTAACATAGCTGGTTTCGTCGGTTTTTCACTCCTCTGTATTTTGTTGGTTTCTCAAAATCCTGCAATGCTATCAATACTATTTCCCCTCTCTATTTCTTTAGGAATCTAGAATAAGTTTTACATTCTGATAGGAATATAATTCTTAAAATACCGACAAGCTTAAGATGCTCATTTCTTAACTAATTTCCACTATCAGTTTATTGTTGCCGATGTTTTATCCTTTCATATCTGCATTGTCGTTACTTCATAGCTTGAAGGAATTTTCAAGGTGTTGGTGGATCATTAAAGATTTCCTTTTTTTTCCTGATAAACTGTTGATGATGTTGTCGTTGTTGCTGGTCATCCCTCGTCACAGCGTTCTAGTAAACTGGAAAACTTCTTGTTGTTAAAATGCACAATGTAATAACTCGTTGTTGCTATTGTTGTTGTTATTTTTATCGGAGTCTACCTCAGCAGGTGCATATCGAGAGTGTTTTGTTGTAAAGTAAGCACATCACAATGAATGTACGATATGTACGTACGTACATATGTATGTATGTATGAATGTACATGTGTACCGCCTAAGTCATCGTCATCATAGTCATCATCATTATTTATCTTTTGTGCGGTCGGTCATCAGTTTTTAGTAGCTTATAAATTATAGTAATCACTATGTGTTGTTGTTGTCGCTGTTAGTGCCTACATGTTACCTTGTTGTTATTCGTTGTTGCTATCGTTCTTTTTTTTTTTGTTTTTGTTTTACTCTCGCTGTTGATTGTGATTCTTCTGTCCTTTGTGTTGTTGTTCTCATGTATCTCAGCCATAATTATGTAAATTTTATGACACTTTTGTAAGACTTATGTTCAGCTATTGTTTGCTTAAGGATGCCTCATACCCTGTTCCTTATGAAAACCCCAACATACGTACGGCATAGAACATTAGTATTCTGCTCACACCCAGCTCATCAGTCTGCGAAAATGTCCGTCCTTCAATCAGTCCTGTGCCTAATCACGCCGCATTGAGGGTAGGAGTAGTTTATCCATTACTTTGCGTTTTTAATTTCAGTCCATGGACTTGTCCTTCTCACAGCCAGATTGATGATCGCGTAAAGACCAAAGAATTCATTTTGACGATTATAATTTCTAGTCTGTATTTAATAATAGCAAATAGTTATCATTACTTATTTCGCCTCTTTACCGCAAACGAGCTCGTCATTCTTTTGGCGTAATTTTCAAAGTGTGAGAATTATTCGAAATTAATGAAGTATAATTTATTCTTTCCAGGTTTACGCTTATTAAATTGCCATATAATTAAGGTAAGTGACTAAGAAAACATCCTATAGGCTTTCGAAATATTTGTTGGGTTTAATTGTACATAGGGGGGTTACAAAATAGGCAGGAACACTGGAAAGCAATTACGAGTGGTTGTTGAGTAGCTTATTCAAAATTATCATCAAATGAATATCAAACAGCGAACAAGTTAAAAATGAGAAAGACATTTGATTTATAATCCATTTTTGAATTCTGTGAAATATAATATTTTATGCATGAAGTAAGAAATTTTTTAGACTTTGATTTTTATGAATTGTTGATGACGACTAAGGAAATGTTCTATAGGTCCTCAAAAGGAAAAACTCAGATTAAATCAAACAGCGGAAATGTCCAAATTGGGTGGCATTTCTCCCAACACCTTTCGATCTCCTTTTGAAATTGTTGAAATCTTATATGTTATGCATAACACACTTCGTCGAAAATACGAATGTTGATTAATAATGAATATTTATTTGTTATTTTTTTAATGCGATATTATTTTCTTCAGTAATTTTTGATTCTTAATTTCTGTTCGCAGCTTAAAGGAACAAAGATTCCGTTAACCTGTTTTAAAATTTTCTAGAATCGTAACAGGCACAACAACTATTTTTGACAAATTTGTCAAATTTGTAAGATCTGGAGCATAACTAAACCACCTTTGCAATACGGTCGAAGCCGGTAATAACGAAATCAAATTGTTCGAAAAATTTAGTTCGTCATAAGCGAAATTCGTTATATCCGGTGGAAAGTTTCTACACCATCACCTTTACGAATGAATAAAGGTATAAAACTATTGATACGTCAAAAATGTAATACCAAAGAAGAAAGCATTTAAAGTACCAATTTTTAAGCCGGTGAAGCGATATCCGATAGCCTGCCTTGCTGGCTGTCTGTCTGTTGGGCAAAAGAGCTGACACAAGTCTTTGCTTATAACTAGACAGAGATATTTTACCAAATCGTAGTTGGAAATTGTAAATGGCTATATCGACTATTTCCTTTTGATAAATTCCGGACAAATGGCCCGATTTTTTCAATTTAAATTTTTATCCATTGGTTAATAATGCTTGGCAGAATTTAAAAAAAATAAAAAATGGCGCACGCTTTCAGATGTACTTCAAATGCAAATGACCGTTTTAACCCATATATACTTGGGTTCATATCTTGTAGTTAATTGTACTTAATTTAGTTCAATTTGGTACATGTAGGGCGTTTCGTATGTTTGAGAATAGAAATGAATTTCATTGGTATCGTAGCTAACATACAAACTGGTCGATTTTCCGAAATGTCCTCTGTTAGATTTTTCTCCATAGTACTGACTCTTGAAAACTTGAGAAAAATCAAACGAGATGCGTGGTTACACCTCTTCATACCTCCCATACAAGTAGCCAATTTACCCCTTATGTTCCTGTATTTATATTCCAATTTATTTCAATCAGTTTTGCTGATTTCAGTCAAACTTGGGAATACATTATTATTTGTTTACTGAACTAAGTTCTGAGAATGAAAATGAAGAGCTTTGTCATACTCCTAGTGGTAGCTGGCTTGCAAGTTGTTAATTTTGTCAAAATTAACCTTTTTCCCCTATAATCTCTAACTCGTAGACTGCAATTACTAACATTTTTGTCAATTTTATTGAGTTACAAATTTAAAAAAATCGGCTAAATAACGTTTTCTTCTAATTCTCTTACAAATTTCTCAATTTAACCCATATGTTTTTAAATTCATATTTTCAATCGTTTGCACTGAATTCAGTATGATTTAACATGCCTTAAATGATCCGCAAAATATGTCTATAGGTTTGAACCTGTTAAGAAATAATAAGTAGAACACTTCATTGAGTTGAAGTATAAAAACTTTATTTCCTTATACATTTTTTTTATTATCTGGGCTGCAGACTTTTTATATACGAATCTAATAACTGCTTAGCCTTAAAAGAACATAATGCTATCACTGTCAGAATTATGCTAGCTTTGAAAGCAATTGTGAAATTAAATTAAACGATGAATTAAAAACACATATCAATAAACTTTATGGGGATCCTGCAGTTTATACCCCAAATATCTTAATTGCGATAAGCACCCAGCAAAAAAAAAAAAAAAAAAAAAAGTGGGAGACTTTCAATAAAAATCACTTGTTCATCACTTCTAATTATGCGATGCATGCATATTTACTGTTTCCAAAGAAGAACTTTTAAACTACACCCAAAACTATGGTAATGAAGTTCTTGAAAATATTAATAATTCCTAACCACTTATAATTCCTAACAATTAAAGCAAAACGTCTTGATATGAAATACTCTAAAATCTGGTACTTAGTGGACACAATAAGATTTTTTGATAGTCGGCTTAAAGAAGCCTCATTAAAATTTTTTTTAGAATATCATTTATTTATTTTCCTTATATGATG
Organism: Philornis downsi; assembly: GCA_019455685.1. Taxonomy (NCBI): domain Eukaryota; kingdom Metazoa; phylum Arthropoda; class Insecta; order Diptera; family Muscidae; genus Philornis; species Philornis downsi. The sequence continues at coordinate 146,192 of JAHXMU010000479.1, read as the reverse complement.
ATTCATATGTTAGGTTTGTTATTCCATTTATAAAAACTATAAGTATTCAGAGATTAAATTAAACATATACATTTGTTATCGCCATAAAAATCTATGTCATTAATTTCTGTCCATATTATTGGGTCCTGTCCATATTATTCGATCATACAGAATATTAGGCGCTTTTTTGAGTTCTGTGCTTGTCTACTAGTGTTCTTACGAACTTTGCTTGCAGATTTGTTATTAAAAATACACCCTTAAGAATGCTTTTTTAAAAGCAAATTTAGTGCAATTATTTGTATCGAAGAAATGAAACATTTTTTTTTTGACCACATAATCTGAAGAAACATTTTCTGCATGAAAAAGCTGCCACCAAACATTTGAATTTTCATCGCACCAACATCACTCACGAATATGTAGAGAGGAAGCATCATAAAATAGTGCTTCCCCGCCATGACAGCCCTATGTTAATTTCCTTGGTGATTACGCAATTTTTCACACCTTTTCCATTGCAAAATGTGGTGAATGTTTGCTTCCTTGGATTCATTTATTTTGCTGGGCACCTACATCTGCACAAATGACCAAAAATCGATTTTAGAGCGAATGATAAGAGAATGAGGCAAAACATTTAGCTTTAAAATTCGTATATGGATTGAATGTCTTCACTACTTTCATCAACACAACATATGGTTACGTATGCATGTCATTGACGCAGTAAAAGGTATCAACTGATATGCGAGTTGCTTTCTTAACCATCGTATTCTCTTGATCAATGTGTGACTTTCTATTTTCTTTCAAATTTTCTTCGGATAAGAAACACTTTGCATAATCGATAAGGTGGTCATTAAAGCAAATGCACAGTAATATATATACATATATATAGAACTGAAGACAGTATTCAAAATTTACAAAAATTAGGAAATAAACATTTTTTGTTTTGTTTATCCGTTTAAAGGAACTTTAGGAACTTCATGCCACCTTTGTTCATCTACATTACGCGAAGCCAACGATTGTTAGTACTTTAACGATTAATAACAGTGCAAGGATGTCGCTGAATAAAACTCATCAAAACATCTTTCTACCCTTGTTTTAAGCCTTTGTACGTGTATATCTTTGATTAGTTGTTGAATAGTAATTTTTCATCATACTTATTCGTATGTAAAGATAAAAATAAACTGTGTTGCAATTTATTGTCTTGCCTACCATAGGTAATCAAAAATCACAAATTGGTTACACTGAATACTAATAAGCCATATTAATAGCAAAAATACGAAATTTACCTCATAAAATCCTTTTTTCAATTTTAAAGACCTCAATAATAATTAATTTTCCCTCTGCGATATGCAAATCTAAGAGAACACCCACGTAAAATCTGACATCAAATTCAATACATCCAATTCGAACAGTTCACCATTGTTATTGACACAACTCACTGCGGCTTTTGTTGCTCGCTATCTCGTTGCTTAGGACGTGTATGAAATTTCGTATTTTATATTACTACAGATCTTAAAATACCATACTGGGCAAGCGAAAAAATAAAACAATGAAATCCGAAAATTATTCAAGCATGACGTTTATCCAACTGAAGTTTGTCATAACTTAAAGTGTCAATAATAAAAATAAATACGGCAACTATATGTGCATTGCCGGCTATATTGGCAACCAATGCTCGCTGTGCCGGGGCCATGCTGATATAATGGATGTTCGTTTGCATTGTATCTGAGCAATACAAGTATATCTTCTGGCTTTTCAATCCGCTTTACGCTCATATGCAGTTTGCCTTTTTATGATTTGGCCAATATTGATTTGAGGCAAATAAAATAAAGCTAAGAAGAGTACAAACAAAACGTCGCTGGACATGTTCTTTGGTAATATGTATGCAAAATTCGTAGATAGTTTTGAAGAGCCTTATTTTTTTCCTCGGCGTTTGTATGATTTATTGGTGTTTTGGAATTAGTGTGCATTTACGGAGAATTTCGCGGTATGAATAAGAATGTTTGAATAGTTTTGTTTTAAGAAATTGTTTTTTCCGTAGAAATACTGGAATATGTATGTGAGTTTTATATATAAATTTAATCACATTGTTTATAGTCGTTTACCTTCTAGATTTTTTAAAGGTAGAATAAGTCGATAAATTCTACTAACACCATGATATTTTGATTTCATATCTTTTTTAAATACCTGGTGTCTGTTGCCTGGTGTGGTTAAATACATTACAAAACATGAAATAAAATTAATAGACTATAGATTAACACCTGGGAGACCTTATGCATTTGATAATTTGACAATAAGTGATTTTTCAAACGTTCTTTTTACCTTCACCCTAAAGAATGGGTGATAGACGCTATAACAACCTCAAGTCTTTTTGAAACTTCGTAAAGCTTGACACAACTTCATAATATGTCAGTTCGTAGACGGAGGTTGCAAATGGGCCATATTATTCTTAGGCACGGCCCAAGAAAATCAAAAAATATACTGACATTTTTTTTATATAATTTTTGCTCCGTAATTTTTGATTGGTCTACTGCAATTAGATTAGATTTTTGTTAATTATTTTTGATCCTTTACGATTTTAACCCATATAATCTTCGGTTTATATATAGGGTTATCCATTTAATGGTTTCCAGACCAAACGGTCTGGCGAGGTTGTCAACTGTTAAATAACTGTCATCTGATGTGTTATTTATTTAGTAAAAGGTTTGCCATTCTCGAATATGAATTCTTCAACAACCGAAGAACGCGTAAAAGTGGTTAAAACTTCTGCAAAAGTGGTGATTCAAACGTTTGCTTTTAATAGAACAAAATTTTCCTTGACAATGAAGCTCATTTCTCACTCGATGGTTACGTCAACTCGCAAAATCGTCGGACATAGGGCTCGGAGAACCCAGAAGTGATTAAGGAATAGCTATTTCATCCGAAAAAATTGTCGGAAAATCAAGGAGTGATTCTGGAAAAGCCATTGTATCCTGAAAAAGTGACTGTTTGGGGCGTATTACGGTCTGGAGGTGACCGTTGTGTTGTATTTTTTCGAAAACTACCTCAAAAGGATCCAATCCAATCAATCCAGAGGCAGTCATTTAAATGACATTGTATTTCGTACATAATAACAAGCATTACAATGAAATAAATTTCATCGAAATCATAGCTTTATGTGTGTTTTACTTAACTTTACTTGAAAGCAAAAAATTACATTGAATTCAGCCAAATTTCCTTGCTGAAGTAGGTTCTAATGAAGTTGGACTGACCCAACCCTTTTGGTGTAATCCGCATGAAATGGACTATTTTCTAAATGGTATTCTACATACGCTTTTGGAAAAGAACGTTCGTTGAAAGTATATGCAAATATATGACCGAAACTTTTGTATTGATTTTACTGTTCCAGAAAATAGTGGACATTTTTTCAGCATTACCTGAAATCTTTTTCTTATTGCTAATTGTGACATTTTCTTTAAAATATATGAACCTAGTTCTTACAGTACTTTAGTAAGACTTCGTTCATTTAAATAATTGTTGATTCATTTAGAGGTACTTCTTTCAGAAGGGTTTTATAGCAAATTAAGTTGACAAACATTGAAACTGTTACAATCTTTTTGTCAGTATTGAAAAAGATATCAAATATATCAAAATCAATATCAAAATTGAAAAGATATCAAATTTATTTCGTGTAACAATTGTTTTCGACCGGACTTTTAACCATATCGAAATAAATAAACATGGCAGTAATCAAACTTCATTTATATGGTCTGAATAACAAAAAAAAAAAATGTGCCATTACATTCACCAAAAACAATAACTTGATATTGTTTGTTGCCTAGTGGAAACATCGGTCAAAAATGGGGTTGAAAGTTTGAGTACGTACATTCCGTCAAAAAAAAAAGTACTGGGAATTAAATATTTAAAAATCCCACTTGTTGAAATTGTTTCTGTCATTCAATTGGTCCAATTGTCCTTTTTCAGATGCGGAAATTGAGCTATTTGTTTGTATTCAAATGAAATATCTTATGCTAAGGAAAGACTTTCGAAAAAGTACGGGGAATTGGTCAAGCACAGGTAATTGGCCAATTACCCCCACAAATTCCCATGTCAATTCCTGCATTTTTTTCAAAAGAATATAAAGGGTGATTTTTCATCGTAGTATTTTTTTTAAATCGAATAAAACACTTAAATTTGCATCATATACTGAAATTTTTTATTGGAATCGATAAATTGGTCTTTGTCATTTAATTTTTAAAGATAATTTCATGTAAATGTTGTCAGCGGCTCCGTCCCAAAATGTCCATTGGGAAAGTCCAATTTTTCGTCACTTTTTCGAGCATTTCGGCCTGTATTCCACGAATAACGCATTTATGTTGTCCTGTAAGGCCTCAATAGTGTTCGGCTTGTCCACATAGACTAACGACTTGACATAACCCCACAAGAAATAATCAAGAGGCGTTAAATCGCAAGATCTTGGGGGCCAACTCACAGGGCCAAATCGAGAGATAAGCTACTCACCAAATTCATCCCTCAACGTATCTATTGTTTCACGAGCAGTGTGGCATGTTGCACCGTCCTGATGAAACCACATGTCAACCAAGTATACTGGCAGAATATACTGTACACTTTTCACTTTGACAGATGACGTTTGGACACCATTACCAATCAGTGCTGCCAATTTGAAAAACTTAAATCTTTAAAAATCACACTATATTTCGAGATGAATTTTCGTTTTTTCAGATCTGTTACAAAAAACGAAGCCATTATCAATTTCAATGATATGTTTCACATGCTCGAAACAAATTCATAAATATTAACGTATTTTTTATAACATGATTCACAATTATACTGCAATGTATTTGTAGAAATTGTAACCTTTGTAATGAAGACAATTTCAATTAAAAATCATAAAAGACATACAATTTGAATTCCCTTGGATAATTTAAAACCCAAAAATTGAAGTGAACGAAAGCTGTATTCAGGATCGTAAGATATCTTTAATGATTTCAAAAACTAAATATGGATGTTTTTGAAATCATTAAAGATATCTTATGGTCTTGAATACAGCTTTCGTTCACTTCAATTTTTGGGTTTCAAATTATCCAAAGGTATATAAATCGTTTACAACTTTATCGGCAAACAGTGATTTTTGACATCTTTCAGTACACCATATATTGGTCACAACCCTACTTGTCATACCAATCGGTTAAGTGGGGATTCGTTCTTAATACCCCTTTCTCTGGACTGCGTACAACAGTGGCCTGTTATTTAACAAATTCGGAACACGGTTTTTATGCGCTCTATCAAACCTAATAAGCTCCATTGAAGTGCATAATCAAGTTTTTTTTCCAATTCGAACCAACGTGTCACCAACGTGTGTTTATTATCTAATGAATGTAACTCACATGGGGAAAATAAGTCTCTGGCATCATTTTACTTAACTTTATCACATCTTATGAAACGAAAAATTTCTTTAGGTGACAACTTTCCTGCATAGCTAAGATTCGCAAATACATATGGATAAAGGCAAGATACTAAAAGCGGTAATAACTTTGCACAATATCTTTGTCACACTTAGGAGCGCATGTACGCCCACATTTGACAGAAGTGTTAGACTTATGATAATAAACTACTATAAGATATACTATTTATGTGACAGTATATGTGTTCAAATCCAAAGACATATGTATGTACGAATGACAACTTGGAATGTTGCATGTGTTGGTAATAATCATAATAATGATGATGGATTTGCCATAAATGGCAGTGAGTCACCTTGTAGCAACCATTCATTCTACATGTTAAGACTGGCAACAGAAATCAAGACAAACGAATGGACGGCGAGAGAAGCAGATAAATAAAGTACATTAAATAATCAGACAAAAGTAATGTAAAGTTTGTTTAATTTAAAAGCTCTTTTTTTGTTTTTGCTTGTGGCTGTCGGTCGTTGAATGAATCGGTCGGTCGGTTGGTCGGCCGGCGGCCTCTATGTTTGAATGAATGCATAAGTACTTAATGCAAGAATTTCAAAATCTCCGCTTTTCAATATGGGCGAGCTCTCCGCACAGCTAATGGTATGCGCGTATTTACAAACAAAAAAGTTTATTTACACACCCTGTTGTCTTGTTTAAAGTCAATCTTGTCTGTCTCGTCTCCGGCTCTGGCTTTGGTGCGTCGGCCTATCTGTCTCGGTGTCTGTCAGGTTTTTGCCCAGTTTGCAATCTGCTGGTGCTAAGCAAAAGTGTGGAGTGGTGCTTCAGTCGTAGTGTGGCAATTATAACACGCGCGTCGAGTACGGATTTCAGTTTAGGTTTTTAGTTTTCCGAACGATGAAAGGCGTTGACTGTTGACGTCAAATCTATCTTGATTTGTATTACATATACAGTATGTCGACATATGCACATATTCAATGTCTCGTACTACATGCGAGCGAACATATTAAAATCCAAATCTAAACCAATACATTTAGGGTTGTACTGTTCCGTTTTTTCTTTCTTTTTTGTTTTCATACTTCTAATTCAACTCATTGATAACAATTCAAAAATATTTCTGTATGAAGCTGCATTAAACTTTAAGACGTTTTATTTAATAAGAACGCCACAACAGTGTTGGTTTATATTATGGTTCTTACCGTCAGTAAGGTATTAACTCATATCAAACAATCGCCAGCCCGTTTTCGGTTTATTTGTTTTTCAGTGAGTATTTGTTGGTCTGTCTCTTTGTACATGAATAGTTCGTTTGACTTTTGATTTGAGCCAAGCCGCCTCTGCATTATCAGGCAAATTGTAAAAAACATATTTTTCTTGTTCTCCGAACCGGAGACTAGACTTCAAACTAAATGCGTAGGTTGTTTTGACCAATTTTATTGTGTGTAGACGTTTTTTTTTTAACAATTTTAGCCAATCCACGCAATTTTGATTAGCTTTCTTGGTATGCGTGAAGAAGTTTATGGCAATGACAAGCTTTATTATATAAAATTTCTTAAAGAAATCAGTTTCAGTTGAAAGATTTTTTCTTTTGTTTTACATTTTTAGAAAATTCACATTATCAGTTTGAAGTTTAATGTACTATGATTCATATATGCGGCTATAACCTTATCTCGGTTTAGGTAACCTGTGATTATCTCAACTTTTCATTTAGAGCAATAGCTGAGTTGTGGTATAGAAAATGATGTATTTTACATATATTTTTAGTTCATGTTTTTATTTTCCGTCTCTTGTTAAAATTTGTTCATGATTTTCTGCACTCTGATTTGTGCTCATAGGTTTAAAATAACCAAACTTTTGTTGCCGAAATTTTACGCTCCATCAAAATTTATGCATTTTTTGTTGCTATTTACCCAAAATTTTTGTACGCAGCATGTTTTGACATCAAGAGACACAGTATCACTAGGTATTAAATTTGAAATCCAAAATCAAGTTTTCTTGGCCATAATATTAATATAACGTAAATACTTTGCCTTTGAATACTAAACCAATATTTGTTTCTTTCATCGTCTCTCCTTGGATTACTTATTAGGAAGTAATTCGTTTGGACATACTTTTTCCAGTGGACATTTTATGGCAGGTCACGCCTTTAATTAATTATGGTATTTCACACTTTGCTCTGTCATAAAATACTCCGGGGGAAAAATCATCATATTTATATTTAGTATTTTTTGACATTTCATTACGAAAATACTTGTCCTGGAGCAACTACTTTAAATTGTTCTACTGCGGTATAAAAATACGCCTTTTACGAGGAATAGTTACTTGCGGTGCAAATACTCAAAATTTGAACCTCAAAACTAATTATATTAGACCATATAACAATGAGGATCAATATTCTTTAAACATTCGGTCAGGCGCAAAGTTGGACAGACGACATAAGCTCCGCTTGCCCAAAGCCTTAATACCCACTCGGCAGTGTAGTCTACAGTGCAGCTACCCATTGCACACTAACTTGACTAAATTTTATCTTTGAGTATGCTTGATAATAAGTAAAGGGTGTCCCAAAAAGAACGCAAGATTTAAATTTTAAATAAAACACAGATATTTAAAAAAAAATCGCGAAACTTTATTATATCATAAAGTAGACAGAATGTGGTTTTGTATGGAGCAACACATCGTGCAGGTGGCCGCCGCGACTTTGCTGGCACACACGCGATCTTTTAATGAAATTTTCAATGACCGCCTTGCATTAATGCTGCGGTATTTCATTAACGCAGCGTCCAATTTCCTCTTTTAAGACTTGAGTCGTCGTCGGCTTATTCGCGTAAACCATCGACTTCAAAAAACCCCAAAAGAAAAAAGTCTAATGGTATTAAATCGCATGATCTAGGCGGCCAATTCTAGTCTCCAAAACGCGAAATAACACGACCGGGAATGACTGATGCAGCAATTGAATTGTTTCTCTGGCTGTATGACATGTGGCGCCGTCTTGTTGAAACCACATGCCCTCCACATTCGTTTCTTCAATTCTAGGCACGATAAAACTGGTCATCATTTCACGATACCGAACACCATTGACTGTTTGCGCTTGACATGCCCCTTTTTCATAAAAAAAGGTCCAATGATTCCTACATCCCAAAATCAACACCACACAGTGACATATTGAGGATGCATTTGCTTCTCGTGAATCACTCGAGGATTTTCCTCACCCCAAATGCGACAATTCTGCCTATTGACAAACCATTAAGGTGGAAATGGGCCTCGTCACTGAAGATGGTTTTATCGGCAAAATCAGCATTTCCATGTTGTCTCTCCAATACCCAATTAACGAACTCCCTTCGCTGTCCATAATCAGCTGGCTTCAGTTCCTGAGTCAATTGAACTTTGTATGCATGAAGATGCAAATCTTTCGTCAAAATTCGCTGCATAGTGGATTTGGAGACACCAATTTGCTGAGCTCGGTGTCGAATTGAGGTGGATGGAGTTTGAGCAACATCATCACGTACAGCTGCGACATTTTCGGACGACCGACCTGGTTGAAGGCGCGTTGTTGTCTTTACATAACTAACACATCCAGTTTTGGCAAATTTATCCATTAATCTCTTTACAGTTGACTTTTTTG
>JAHXMU010000479.1:80123-132186 GCA_019455685.1 Philornis downsi | reverse complement strand
TATTTTGCAATGATTATTTTGAATTGTGTTGCACTTGACTGAAATTATTTATTATTTTCGGTTGCAACATACTATTATTTAGTTTACTACAATTACATGTACTTCACAAATATGTAAATTTGATGGTGGATTTTAGGAAATTATTTGTGCTGCAAAATATTTTGATTCGTGATTTACTTCGCTGATTTTTGTCTACATGAAACAATTTTAATTATTTCTACCCAAGCCGGTAGTCAAAGTGAACGGTATTTTAATTGGTTATTTGTTAGCAAAAATTACCTTCTCAGCTAAAAAAATGTGCTTCTCTTTTTCTAAGTAATATTTATTTCTGTTATTATTGTGCGGAATTTGGTTAAATGATTAAAAAAATATTTCATGCTAGTCATCGTTAAACATGTCAGCGTTTGCATTTTATAGACAAATCGAGTAATGTGGAAAAACAAACATGTTCCTAGCGAAATGTCAGAAAAATCGGTTCACCATTGCCAAATTGTAGACTCTGAACAACGTTTTACGCCTATGTTAACGAAGTTGCGGTATCCTATATAATACTCAGTGTTTTGCTCAGAATTGTCACAAGTTTCCTGAGAGTACTATGAATGATATATATTTGTAACCACTCGTTCATGCTTTTCACCTCTATGGGCAGGGGATAAGGTGTGATTCCAGCGGAACATGCAGAAAGTGTGATATTATGAACAAGACCGTCCATTTGTTGCAATCAAAAAGAGACGTCAGTAATCTTGTCACCAAAGTTGTGCGATCTGCTTCCTGTCATTTTTGTTTTGTTCAGTTTTTTGATGAATATTTATGATAAAATATGCCACAAAATAATCCAAATGTAAAAGCTTTATATGTAAATGTTATTTTAATACGACCGGCAGTAGCCCGATGGTTGGTACTCGCAACTATCGTTCACATGATCGCAAGTTCAATCCCGCACACAACCACTTCTAACCATTTGAGTGGCTGTCACCTCGACGTGTGTGACAAACACTTCGGGTAGTCGGGTAGTCGAGTAGTCGACAAGTCTTGGAAATGCTTCTCAATCTGTGATGTTAAGAATTTCCTTTAAACTGTAGGTCTCGTTGAGTGAGTCTAAAAATAGAATGCATGTAAGCTCACTGAATGTGGGAAGCTCTCCTATGTCTCATTCATGAGAAGCAAGAGAATTTGTTTTTTTTTTTAATCTTGATATAACAATTGTTTGTAAACACCGATGAAAAAGTATCGGCTGAAATCGAGTGGAAATACTGCTGGCTGTCTGCAAACCGGCGATATTTTGCCCCTGTTTATATTACAGATAATTGTCTTAATCATCGCTTTTCATAGAGGTGTTTTCTAAACAGTTTACATAAAGAAAGCTATCATGAAGGACACTTGTCATAGAAAACTAACAATCAAAAATATGTCTCCAAAAATGAAAAATGTTTATATACTTATAAGGACTTTTCATACAGAAAAGGGTATTCATGGAAAGTTTTCGTATAGAAAAGTGTCTTCGTAGGCACATTTTCTATAGGAATTTGTCTTACTTGGTACTTTTCATATAGAAAAGTGTCTTCATAGGTACTTTTCATACAGAAAAAAAAACAAGCATTTTTCACATGGAAAAGTTTCCTTTTGAAAACTTCTCATATAAGAATGTGGTACTTTTCATACACAAATATGTTTTCGAAGTACTAAATAGCATGCAATTTTGAAATTACTTAAAGAACATTGCAATATAGTTGCAAATTTTATTTAAAAAGCAACGTGAAATATTACGAGGATAATAAAAAGTGTATTGTCTTGTGTATCTGAAAGTTTCTTAAAACACAAAAACAAAATTTTTTAAAAATAATTTGAAACAAATGACAATTTCTGGAATATGATTGGACCTTTTGAAAACATAATTTTAAGGAATATATTTAATAAACTTCTAAAGTTGTTTTTTTTTTTTTTGATAATTTATTGAATTTAAACTATATAATGTAAGCCATTAGCAAAGAATAACATATCTGAACTTCCAAATATTATAAGCTGTTATGTACGAAATAACGAATCATCTGCTAAGTTTACTCAGTATCATCATCCTCATTGTCCATATCTTTTGTTTACTTGTTATCGCCTAATAGTTCCAATTGACAAAATTTACATATGATTTAGTTGAGGAAGTTTTTTAATTGATTTTTAATACTAATATCAAAATTAATTCTGTTGAAATTTAGTTAAATATTTAAAATCGACCACACCGACGAAAAAATTTCGTTCCGTTTGGAACAGAGGATGGCACACGTGCCGTAATTTGAAGATACTTGATTGGGCTTAATCAGTGGAATCAATAGAACATACGTCCTATTGAGAAAGCTGATTACGGTACGACTACATGCGGATAGATTAATATTTTCAGAAGAAAGATCTAGCCGACAGCAAATGGTGGTATTCTCGTTGGGTAAAATACATTAGAAATTATTTTTAAACATATTAAACATAAATAAAACGTGTTTCCAATTCCAAAATTTGTACAGTGATGTTTTCTTTGTAATCTACAGAATAATAGCACAGAGAACATTTCTTTAGAATCAAACTAACTGCTTATAATAATGATTAAATAAATGGGCATTATTCCCCCGTAAATGAATCTAACTTAAGCTTTAAAAATACTATTTCTTATTCATAACGCGAACTTACCACAACTTTGTATACATTTACACATCCAATTTCCAAAGTGTCTGCGCCTCCAGCTCCGAAACCTCGTCGTTTAGTTCAAGTAGAACAGCAAGAAAAGTCTCCAAACTAAAAATTTTATACTTTCCCAATTTTGTTTTTGTTTTTGGTTTATTGTTGCTGTTGCTGTTGTTATTATTATTACTTCTCTTGCAACTTTTCTTTATTCAACACTATGAAAAAAGGAAAATGAACAAAAAATAATAAATAAACATAACACACACACACACACGTGCAGACACGCCGCACTGTATTAACTTTTTCTCTTCTTTGCCAAAAGGCTTAAAAACTTGTTGATGTTCGCTTGTCTAAAATGCAATGAAGAAAGGCTGACGAGTTGCCGGAGAAAGAGTTGCTGCTGTCTTATGTTTGCTTTGGTTCGTTCGGTTTGTTTTGTTTGTTGTTTACATTTCTTCTGTTATTTTATATTAAATTGTTGAATTGTACCGAAAACTATGTTGTATTTTCGTTCCCGTTCAGTTTTGTTTTATTATTTGTTAAAGGTCTGGTTTGGCAACAAAAGTTTATAAGTTTACAACTTTTATTTCACTCAAGTCACAAAATTATATATAGATATTTGTGATGTTGTCTGTAGGCTACACATACAATTAACACAGTTTAACAAAAAGCAAAAACAAAAACAGTGAATAAATAAAAGGCAAACAGAAAAAGGAAAACACGCAACCTAGATTACCTTGAGATGAAGTTTTTAGTTTTGCTAGCTCTGAATAAAAGATTTTTTGCTGACACGTTATGTGCAAAAATAAGCTAAAGCCGTACGGTGGAGAACAACAATTATTTAAAAACAACCATTTAATCTGATTATGTCAGAAATTGACAGGTGCTATTCGGCGTGTTTGTTTGGAAGACCATCCGAATTGCGTCATTTTACATTCGGTTTAGTTAAAAAGTTTTTTCTTTCTATATCCCAGCAAAAAAGTTTGAAGTATTTCCCATACAATCACTTTTTCAGTGCTTTCAAAAAATTTTTTAATATTAATATTTTCCAATAACATCGAAATTATTTTATAATACCCCCACGAATGTCAAAATATTATTAATAATGCTGAGCATTTCAAACATTTTTTGGTCAATTGAATCCAATTTTTCACAATCATAATTTACTGCCATTCCATGAATAATGTATGGAAGATTCTCTCACTTTCACTATGCTTATGCATAATGTTTTATAGTGACTCAATGGGACCTACAGTTTAACACCGATTTCGAACCATTCTCAAATAATGATAGATGGTTGCATGGAAGGTCAAGCCCGCTATCATGCCGCGACAAATCACATGATAATCGTAAACTCATATCTTCAGTACTTTGTGAGTACTGCTTTAGAAGCACTGAAAAGTAAAAATATAACTCAAAAAAAGTAAAGACAAGTAAATTGTTTTCAGATTTCCAGAAGAAGTTATTGTGCTCTTTTATGGATGCCCCATTTTGCGACTAAACTAAAGGTTTAGAAATATTTAAATTTTGAAAAAAATCAGAGATTATCATTAGATCGAATGAAGAACTATCGTTCCAAATGTAACCGATGAGATGGTACCAACTTCAGTTCGTTTATAGCAGTCTATTATAGAGTTTGAAATTTCAGTCACACTGTAGCAATGTGAGCACTGAAAAGTAAGGATAAAAGAACCATTCCAAGATCCCAAGAAAAAATTATTATGCTTTTTTATGCATGGCCTCCTTTTGCTATTAAACTAGAGGTTTAGGAATATTTAAATTTTGAAAAAATCAGGGATTTTTGTTAGATCAAATGAAGAACAATCGTTCCAAATGTTATGGACAAGATGGTACCAGCTTCTGTTGGTTGAGTGTAGTCTACTACAAATTTGAAATGTCAATCCGACTGTAGCAATTTGGAAGCATTCTGAAAGGAAATTATAGCGACCGCCATACCTTTTAAAGGAATTTAATAACATTTTGCATATACTTTGATTGATTGCGGTCAATGACACGAATTTGAAATGGCCTAATGTTAGCATGAGCTTTAACTGTGTGTTAACACTCATTAACACTTTGTCGCCATTCCCGATATTGAAAACAAAACCAATACATTCTGTTTCCCTCGGTGTCATGTCAGCGAAATATTTCGAACTTATATTCATGAATGACTAGTCTGTGGTTCCACTTATGATCAGCTTATCGTCCCCACAAAACAGATACGCATTTAATCATACGAATTTGATTAAGTTGTTTAATGAAATTGTTATTTGTTAAAAGTATTCAGAATTGGAGAAATCGAATTAAGATACTTATGTTCAGCCATTCAGAATTAGTTTCTATATTTATTGTTTTAAATAGCAGCATTAATGTACGCTCAGGAACCTTTTCCTTTCAGTAAGTTGAAATAAATTGGGTCTTATTGTTACATTTTTTGTAACTTTTTCATTCTGTTATCCAACACATTCTAGATTCTAATAGTTTAGTAGTATTAAGAAAGCATTGTAGAATCTAGAACCCATCAGACACTAAGTTTTTAAAATTTATAAATTTGTATCTTTCTGCATTAAAGTAACACATTGAAATAAGAATTCGAATAAAAATAATGTCAACGCAAATGGACAAGGGAATCGAATGTCTGGTGTTCATCCAATGAGTTCATTTGAATGTTTTGCTGAATCCAAAGTGTGACCAAAATATTTTTCAAAACCGGTAAAATAAAGGAAAATCGCTCAAGGGCAAGACATCAATAAGGCATCAACAAATTTCTAAAAATAAAAAAGCGCTAAAATCCAAATTTTGCGACATCTCGGAAGTGAAGCATCAAACCATTAAGATATCTACATTTTTAGTAGTTTTCCATGTTTAGCTATTTTTTTTTTTTTTGGCGTTTTTATATTTACGATTTTTTTCAATTTTTTACGTGAAACATTGAAGTATAATCCTCCAAAGCATTTCCAAACTGTCTTTAGTTTAGCGATTGGTTGCTTCGTTTCTGAGTTATAAAAACATTGGGATTTTTACGTTTTTTTGTATTTTTTCAATTTTGAAATAATTTTGCGTATTTCCTGACGCAACCTGACGCTTTATTTACGAATCAATTTCAACGATTTTTTTTTTGAGCATTTTTGATGATTGATTGATGCCATTACTAAATACCTATACATGCCTATGTTGAATTAAAAAAAAAAAGTTTTACTATTTTATTATTTTAACGATTTAGGAAAAAATTGCAGCATTATATAAAAAATAACGATTGATACCTGCTTTTGAAACTTACAAAAATTAAGTCGTTTTATACGCTCCTTTTGCGTGATATAGGGGAGGCTTTTACAGATGTATTAGGATTATTCAACGGTACTCATTTTCTTGAACAATTTATAACCCTAACAAGATAGACATGTCGGCAATGAAGTACATTTTAATGATAGCACATTTGTTTTCAGGCAGTGGTTTTCGAATACATATTTTGAATACAAATATTTTTGTGAAATTTTCTGGTATTTGGTATTGGGATTTTCGATAATATCTGTGGTCACAACCCATAACAGCCTAAGTCTGTTTTCAATATTTTCAGTACAGGAGTTTAAAGTTTTGAATCTTCACCGAAAATCAGGAGGTTTTTTTTGAAAAACTTTGCTACAGATTCCAAGGAAACGAATTTCTTTACTTAGTTTTTAACAAAAAATAGTTGTTTATTCTCGCAGTCAAAAGATATTATCTAAAAAGACACTTAGGCTCTTATGAATTGTTGAACGAAAGAAAGCCAAAAAGTTCAAGTTGAGTTAGGCTATTATTCCAGATTAAATAAAAAACTTTAAGTTTGGAGAAAGACCTTAACTCAATTTATGTTTATCAAAAAACGAAATTGTAATTCGGAATAAGAGCTTAACTCAAGTTAGGAAAATAAAATTGTTTCTTTATTTTTTTGGATTAACGACTTAAGTTGATTTAGGCAATGATGAAAAAATAATGTTTATATTTGTTGTAATCCTAAATTGACTTAGGCAGTTATGCCAAAACAGTCATTTAGAAAAATAACTTAAGCTATTAAGTTTTTTAGGATTAATTGCCTTCCTAGAAGAGATACAAACATGAAAAATTTAGAGCAAATAAATTTAGATACGCTGAATACGATGATGCTAATAACTCAATTGTGTCCTAACTCGAGTTAGGCTGTTACGGGTTGTGACCACAGATATATCCATGAGCAACAATGCTAATCATCAAATTTATATGATATACAGGCCTCTACCGCACCTAAAGTTCTCATGAATCATTTAGCTGCAAAGCAAGTTTTGTTTTGAAATAGTACGTTAATTGCAAAAACAAAAAAATCTTATTTGATTTTACATGCTTAATTAAAATCGGTTTCATCAAACAATATTGTTTCCATTCAATATGTAAAGCTATACGCCAAAACCTTAATATTACTTTATTAGCGGTGGTAAAAAAATATCTACAAAAATCATATTCGGCAATTTATAATAGCAGGTAGAGACTGAATATCACTTTAAATGACTCTTAATAGGGTTTTAATAATATGTTTTATGTATTCTTCTTTCCTGTTCAATAGCTAATTACTGCCCATTATTAATGAGGTATAGATATCGATTATAATTTAACAGCTGCTTTGTTTTTTATTACGTTGTTCTTTGGTTTTCTTCTATTATGAGATTTCAAATCTTAGCACGACAATACATTTGCCTTTGCCGATCACCTTGACAGTTATAGGCTATAAAAATTTTTTAGTTTAATGTTTAGCTTATTGCGTTATTACTATCCGTTCCATATTGATATTCACTCTACTAACTATGCTTGCAATGAACCTCTTCGTAGATCTATAAGACTTTATAATTCGATATGTAATTCAATTGATTATACTCTACCTCGAGATAAATTCAGAAACATTTTATTCAGTTTAAGTATTTAAATCGTATTTATCAATGTACTATTGCTAGTCTGTAAGGAGACTTAAATATCCATAGACTAAATAAATGAAATGAAATGAAATATTCTGTTGGGTGTAATAACGAGCAATTCTAAGATGCTCTTGACAAAATTGCCACTTTCAGTATAATTTACATTCAGCGGTTTCCAGGCTTCTTAGTTCCCATTCAATTCCAATCACAACTTAGTTTATGTTTACAACTCTGTGACCTGATATGAATCCCCAACACTTTCATGTATGTGTAGATACAAGACAAGTCATAAATTAGTTTCTTCCGCAGGAAATTTCAGTGAACAATTCTTAGATATTTTTGAATGAATTGCCACATTTTTTGGCTGCAATATTTTAAAAATGAAAACATAGACTTCATATTATATGACTATCGAACCGCTACTTCATGTTATATCTTATATCACCCCTTTCACTATGTTTGCATCAGATTATTTCAACATTTACTTCATCTCTTCATTGGATTTTTATTAAATCTCTCTTAATTATTAATCGTGTTTTTCCTTTCTTATGTTATACCAAAAAAAAATGTAAATAAATAAACTTTGGACAAATGCACATTTACTAATTTGCATTAATTGCACGTGTACATGAATATAAACATATTATAAAAATTTTGCGAAGTTAAACCACTAATTATATATTATTTAATTTGTTTGTTTGGATTATTTCTTTTTTGTGATGACTTTATGTGGGTTTCTCGATAATGATGACAATGACGGTGAAGATATCAGTCTTATCCAATTAATTTTTCTTTTCTTTTTTATTTGCGTTGGTTTCATGACCTTCAGTGCCATAAAAACACTTAACCAGTTAAAGATATTTCCCCATTCAGTTTTCGGCAAGACATTTGAAATACACGTATGTCATGCATGCGAGAATTGATGTTTAAATTGTAAATTTTGCCATTTTCTTAACAAAATTGTTAACTATTTTTTTAATTTTATGTTGCTTTTACACTTTATGTTATTTATTATTATTTTGTTCGCTTGTATTTGCACGTCTGTATTGGCGTTTCTTTTGTATTAGACCACTACACTGAAACGTCCATGAAAAAGCTTTGAAAACATTAGATCAGCTTTTATTTTGCGAGCAAAACAATTTTTCGTATAATAGGCAAACTTGTTTCTTTTTCGTTCACTCTGTTGCATTTTAATTATATAAACATTCACTGTGATTTTTACAATATTTTGCTGTTGTTGTAGTTGTTATCAATACTTTCACGTCTTTTACCATCAATCAACAGCATTTGTTTGATCAATATTAGCTTTAAGTGGCAAATAAAATTGATCGTTCTTTTTTATTTCTTTTACTCGCTTAGGAATAAAATCACGTCGAAATTACCTTTGCCGTAACGTTACCCGTTCTATTCAGTTACCATCTCACGACTAACACAACTTGAAAAAGTTTCATTTTAGCCAACACCAGCCAGCATTCATTTGCAATCGCTTTGGCATACCTGCTCTGCTACCAGCCCAGCTTTGTGCGATCAACTTGGACTTGGTTGAGTGTGTAAATTGTGTTGTTTTACTCGCTGTTGGCGCTGTCGCTGCCGCCGCCTCTACTCTGCCTACTCTGTGTATTTACCACAGTTAGCAAACGTTCAGGTTAAGCTTACGTTTATCTGGTCATAATAAAAGTGATCCAATCCTACTCAGCGCTCCAGCAGAGTACAGCGTAGAGATCCGCTAGCGTTAATTCAAAGCATTATCTGAGTAGCTGGAGACTTTTGCCATATGTCTGTACTCGTATGCCTATGTTTACTTCTAATAATGCACAACGGGTTTGAAGTAAGCACCTTTGGAAAACTCACCACTCATTACTCGCCATCGTCTAACGTTTTTGGAGAGGAGATCACCGCTTTAGTACCCCTTAGTGGGTTTTTAACTAACGCTTTTGGTTTTGCTGCTGTTAGCTGGTTTGGTTTATTTTTGTCTTTCTGCTGCTGTTCGTTTAGGTTGCACCTTTCAAGGTAAATAGCTTGAGAGTGTTGTTGGTGTTGGTGTTTTGTGTTGTTAGACAATTATTTTATGCCATTGCAAGTATTTGAGAGTTCTGACTTTGGCTGTGAGTTAAAAATGTTTTGTGAATCGCATTTTTCAGACTTGGGTGTTTTTTTTTTTTTTTGGGCGCTTTTAGAATGGATTTGTTATGTTGATTTTTGCCTTTGGCCGCTCTTCTTACTCTACCTAAGTTAACCATTGGTAGGTCGTTGAATACACAATATTATGCAAAAGTAGGATTTAAGTAAACAAAGTCGTAAAATTGTAATTAAGTTCCTAAAGCTATACATACAAAATGATAATATTAGATATTAGTGCACAATTAAGTTCTCGCTGCCATTATTTTCATAAAAATACAACTTTATTATGAAAACATGTTTCATTGAAAGTATTGCCCATCACTAGCTACTACTTTCCCCCATCTTTCTGACAAAGCTTGAATTCCGTCACGGTAAAACTTTTCATCTTTTCAGGGCTATCCGCGAATCTAGGCATTCCTTGATATCGTTATATGAGCGGAACTGCTAGTCAGCCCGACTGTGTATCATCCAATGGGACAAGCGATAATCGGATGGCGCAATATCTGAATAATATGGTGAATGGGGGTAAGATCTCTTATTTCAGCGTTTAAGGTGGGGTTTAATGGGCTTGGCCACGTGAAGCTGAGCGTTATCATGCTGAAGAACCACTTTTTCATGCCTCTCCGCGTATTGTAGGCATTTCTTGCGCAATCAATCGCTTTAACTGAAGTCGATGCCGATCCCCAATGATAGTTTCGCTTGATTTCAACAGCTCGAAATAAATAACATCAATCTGGTCCTACCAAATACAGAGCATAACCTTCGCAGTGTGAATATTCGGCCGAGGCGACGACTTAGAAGCGTAAGCGGGCAGCCTCTATGACTTTGTTTTCTTTGAATTGCTGCAAGGAATCCATTTTTGTATCACTTATTACAATACGATGAAGAAAAGCTTTCCTTTTTTGTCGCTGAAAAAAGGCGAAAAAACGACGCTCAACTTCCCTTGGCTGCAACATATGTATAAGGAGCCCAAGTTTCTTGCTTTTGAATCATTCCCAACGCATGAAATCGCTTGGAAATAGCTTGGTGAGTAACTCCCAATACTGAAGCAAGCTCTACCTGCGTTTGACATGGATCACTCTCAAGCAATGCCGTCAATTCAGAGCCTTCGAAGGCTTTTCGTCTTCCTTCACGCGGACGACCGCCACCAACAAAATCACCGTCTTTAAAACAACGGAACCAATCTCGACACATTGTTTCACTTAAAGCAGCATCTCCGTAAACGTTTTGAAGCCCTTGATGGGGTTCAGCCGCCGTTTTCTTTGATTGAAAGAATAAAATCAATACTTCTGGCATATAACGATTATTTGACACAAAACATGCATATTCATACAACCACAAGAATGTGACGTCAAAAGAAAATCACTATTGTTTCGAGACAGTACATTTACCATATGCCTAAGCTTGGCTCATGATGTTTAGGTTATGGCAGAATCGACTAACACTTACAGCTGGTGTCATCTATTGACAAACAGCGAGAACTTAGTTACGCACCTGATTGCAAATATAAACTATTGTAGAGTGAAAATAGATTGTTTGTGTTTAGTTTATCATGGTGTTATTATAAAATGAAAACCATTAGGTTTGTTTGTTATTTTTTATATACAACAATCGCTGGATGAATCTAAAGCCTTTTGTTTACTCCATTCAAATATTAAAGAAGCAATATAATAACTTAGTAGAAGTTATAGAAGGATCATTGGTTTTTGAAAAAAATGACCAATTTATAATGAAATGCAGCCCGTTTCTATGCACAGAGCTAAGTTTGCAAAGTAGGTGGCACTAGAAGGGATGTTTTGAAACCAATATTATAGACCCAAAATTTAGATTGCTGCAGTCCACGAATCAGGAATTAGAGAGAGAAAGCGGAAGGAATTGCTCGATATCGCTCATTAACAATCGTCCGCAACCAACTGACAAAATATTAGACTATGCCAAGTTTTAAGCAGTTTTACAGAGATTTACGATAGTTATCGTTTCTAACAGCTGGCCAGCCAGACAGACAGACATCGCTCTATCGTCTTAAAGGATCATTAATTGCATTTGGTCGAAAGATACTTGGTATTTTAATTGCTTCTTTGTAGATATCAAATTTTAACCATTCCTTGAAGTGAAGGTATACATTTTACAAAAATTTTAATTTCTCAGAGCTGGCTTTGGTCTGGGGAATGCATATCAGTATTTTCCGAGAAACTTGCTTGGATTTCCTAATAATAATAAGTTCTGAATTTAAGTGAGACTCTCGAACACTTACGTTTACACTTTTTATTTACATTTACAACAATAAATGTTTCATGACACACTTTTGAAAAATTGTTAAACAGCTGTTCAGATTATTCTAAGCCATTCTATAGCATTTACTTTGAGAGATACTTTAAATTTTTAATGACGGATGTCATCCGTAATAGAATTTCATAGTTTCTTTAGAATATTAATGAACTTTTGTTGTTAAAAAGTTAAAGAATCCCACCATTTGCAATTTACAGTTTAATGTAGGAGGTTTTTTGAGAATAACAATTTCCTAAAGTTTAAGTTTAAATTTGTTTTAGGTTAGCTTGAATACCCTCACCACGGAATAACTATTTCCATTTGAAATTTGCCGCATTTATTAATAAGTAATCTGCAAGTAATTTGTGAAATCCGAAATTCTGCAGCCATTATATATAAAACTATTAGATATATAAAACTATTGCATACAAACAAGATATAATAAAATAAAAAGATCTTTAAAATTAGAATTTAACAAATTTCTAATTGTAAATAATAATCTTACACAGACACACACACACACACACACATGTGTTTGAAAACACATTTCATATATTACTTTTTTTGTTTATAATTTTTGATTAAATGAAATAGAATGGATCTTATATTGATAAATGTTTTATTTAATGTCGGCAATTATGTATGGAATACAATATTTGATAAATGTCCGCCTCTCTTAGCCTCACAAATGCGAAACCTTTTGAGCAAATTTTTCATTACATTCTTACACATTTCACGCGGTGTTTCATTAATTTCATCACGAATATTTTGTTGCTCAAGCATTTCTGGTTTGTTTGCATAAACATTGCTTTTCAGATATCCCCACAAAACGAAGTCCGGAGCAGTCAAATCAGGCGACCGTGGAGGCCAATCAGCATCACCATTTCTTGAAATAACTTGTTGTGGGAAGAGGTCTTGCAGTTATTCCATTGTAATCCTGGCTGTATGCGATGTGGCACCGTCTTGTTGATACCACATGTTAATCAAGCCCAAAGCATGCAGTTGTGGCGTTAAAAAGTTTTCAATCATATCACGATATCACTCCCCACTAACAGTTACCTTTACGCCGTTTTCAGTTTCAAAGAAGTAAGGTCCAATGATTCCTTCTGGCCAAATTGCACACCAGATTGTCACTTTTAATGAATGCAAAGGTGACTGATGTATAATTTGAGGGTTTTCTATTGCTTATATACTCAAATGAAAATGTGGCTCGTCACTCATTATGTTTTTTTCATGAAAATCTGGGTTGTCATGGGCGAGCTGTAACATCGTATTGGCATATGTACGGCGGCGTAAATGGTCTTGTGGAAGAAGCTGTTGTGTCAACTGAATCTTAAATGGAAACAAATGAAATCCTTGTGCGAATTGAGGTTGATGGATTGTTTTCAACACTTTCTTGAGCAGCAGTAATGCTTTCAGCCGATTTTGCAGTACGTTGTGGTCCATGCTTAGCCCTATCAGCTACAGACCCTCTTTCTTCGAAATCATTCACTACACGATAAATAGTGCGTCTTGTTGGCACGTTGTTTCTCCCAAAAATTTCACGTAACTTTCTCATCGTCACAGTAATCGATGATTGATTTTGATAAAATGTTTTAACGAGTAAAACACGTTGGTTTATCGAATATTTTTCCATAATAAATTTGCCACGTCTCTTTTTCACGACTGCCAAATATGAACTGTAAAGACTAATGTTTACCAAAATAGCGGCAAAACAAAGTAGTATACCTTCCTGACGGACACCCTGTATTTATAAACATTTATGTTTCAGGGATTACAAATTGTATTGTAATGTTTAAACTTTGAGCATTTTATGCCATCTATCACCTAAATAGGGTGTATTAGTACATAAATGATAATAAGAAACTTCAGACAATATTTTAAAATGTTCATAACATTTCATAATGTGAGTCTATGTGAACGACTTCCACTTTTTTGGTTGGGTTGTTAAGGGACGTCTGTTGATTGATGGGTTTATTAATTTCATTAGAATTTTAATATTCCCTGCTGCTTTCTTCTTGTGAAGAGAAGCAATAGAGCAAGCAATATCTCTTATTCTTGGTAATTTTTTTCGTTTGTGCAAAAATTTAATTAGAACTTGTCGGACAAAATTTCTATATTCATAATTTTTGAAATAATAATACTTTTTTTGTGCAGTGCGAGGTCGGCCATATGTTCATGCTTGGAATAGAGACATTATGGTAGTGTTCTATAAATTTGGAATGGTTTTCATAGAACGAGTTGAGTTGCTCACAAAAAAAGATATTATTGAAAAAATACGTTTTCAAAATTAATCTTGAAGAATAAATGAAATAAATAAGTTTGCCGTTATCAATTTTCTTCAGAGAATCAGTTCTTATGTAATTTCTTCAAGAATTTTAATCAAATATATTGGGCTATTGCTGTCCTTTCGTTGATATTTCTACACTCGTAAAATTTTAACCACAATATTTTTTTATGCAAAATACATTACGGTACATTTTGGATCAATTAAAACTCTCTTACTCAGCTGTGCAAGTTTTAAGAATGTGATTCCTTTTCAAACTACCTGGAATATCAATCTTGATGTGAAAAACTATATTTTATATAACGTACGATCGTAAAATAAATTTCCAATTATTTTCTTGTGCTTCAAACCTCAATACAAAATATTTTTTTAATTTTCCACAAACTGGTTAACGGAAGCAATAAAATTCTAATTAATCCGGATATTCCAAAATAGCTATTTTGAAAAGAGCAGAACACGGTTTCGAATAAAAACATATTTTTCATTTTTGATTCTCCTACCACCACATTCTCGTTGTGATCCTCTCAACCCTCTGTAGGGATATTTAGCTTAGTTCAGTGATCATAAAACATTGGCAATTTACGTATGACTTTCAGCAATAATAGTAACTTCTAAATATAATAGTAGCTTCTAAATATAACAAACATTTCTATTTTAACTAATTTTTGACACAAAAAGAATATTTCTTTGGAGAGCTTAACTATTTTCTGTACTTTTGATCATTACTTCGCAATTACCAGAATATTCGATAAACAACATTGGCTACGTAATTACGTAAATGACTTTTTCTTTTTCGAAAATACTTCGGGAGGAAACCCAAAAGTAGAAAAATGTCATGAACAGAAGCATTAAAAAACGATGTCCATTTAATTTTGATATTTAGTTAGCCATAATATGTGGAAACGGAATAGTTGAACATGCTTAATCTACGCAACACTATAATAAACCGTTTTGTTATACAGAAAACATGTAATATATTACAAAGATTTAACACAAACGCTCTCCTGCCACTGAGACTCAAAGATACGTGTCTCAAGCGTGTCTTATGCTAACCGTTAACACCAAAATCTGCAAAGAAAGAATACAATAAATTACTCATACGAATAATGGGCGAAATACATAACAAAAGTCCATCCCACCGTGTCACAAGGGGATAATATAAATTATTACCGCTTTTTGTTATGGTACAATGAATTTTATTGTAGTTTTCTTCTTTGTTTTTATAAACCGTTAATAGTAGAGCAACACGAGTAAAAAAAAAGGCAACAACACACAGCGGCAAAACTGATTTGGTCACAGCACCCAAAAAAAAAAAAGAAGAATAAAATAAGCAATAAAAATTTAGAAAACCGCAAGAAATTAATTAAAAAAATAAAAACTATATATTTATGTAATATAAATACCAAGATGAAAAACAAAGAATTGCGATTTCTTAACAAAATGTAACAAACTGATAATGTAACAAACTGATAATTTTTATTGGAATAAAATCCTCCAAAACTATAAACTCTTCTCTATGCTGATGCCACTTGAGTGCGTCATCTTTCTTTGCTAATAAAATTGATTGAGCTCTTACGCTTGGGGTTGTATTTTTTATTAACACGTGTTCTGCTTTTTTCTATCCCAAAATCAATTTCAAAGCACTCGCTCTCCATTATTTTTTAACATCTAATTACTTTTCAATGTTATTCATGTGCCTTTGTCTTTTCTGGAAAGTGAACCGAAGAAAAAATAGCAATAATAATAACATGAACACTTCGACGAATGAGTTTTGTTTTGCGCGAATAAAACAAAAGACTTAAGCAACAAACCTGTCCGGTTCTATAAGTGTAAATTTTTGTGTTTCATCTATGACTTCTAATAAAGTATTCATTGTTTGTTTTATGATACTTTCGGTTTTTTTACTTTTTTCCAGTTTAGACATAAGTGCTGTTTGCGAGCAGAAAATACTAGGTACGAATATAGACTCCAAGACAATTTCAATTGTAATCGGATATTAATTATACACTCGGGGAAATTGTACATTTGATTCTTAGTCATTAAAATATGGCGATAATGTCTTTATAGCAGATATAAATACAGGAAAACGTTTTCGATTTATGGCATAATTTATCACTAACTTGTAAATATTTTTCAAACAACACGTTTATGAAGAACAATTGGTCAGAGGTCTCCTCCGCCATTCAGAACGATATTTTTGTATTAGAATCCTACGAGTAGAAGTTAATACCGTTACTTTTGTACAGAGGACACAAAAGCTTCGTGAAAGAAAATTGTAGCAATCGGATGGTGTAAGTGAAAACTTTAGTTAATGGGAGCCAAAAATACACTCATTAAAAATTTTTTGCAAATTTTGCCTAAGTTCCTCTCTCTAAATCTAGATAAAATGAGATACTGTTTTGATAAGCGTGCATCGAAATAACTTATGGTTGAACTTGCATTAAAAACACAAGAGATAATTAAGAATTGTTGATAAGCTCAGAGACGTTATAAAATCCATGATTTAAAAACATTCAAATGAGAAAGCCGAGCACCTTACGCGAAATGTATCGAAATGGATATCCTCAGCAAAAATAAGACTAATAACAGGAAACTCCAAAATTATTACTGCCTTGTCAACTTGAAACATACTAAAAAAAATCGTCTTGGCTCAGTGATAGTATAGAATTTTCTGAATCTGAAAAAGATATTGAATAAAAGCAAGATCGTAGAGTACATTTGGAGTGGTTTTTGATCCCATAATGAATTATGGAATAATATCTATTTGTCTAATAAAGAAGTATTAACTAACTTGTAAATTGTCCTATCTTTGAATCTCTTTTTAAGCGCAAACTTATTTCTCTGCCCATACATCTGCCGAATCCGAAACGAATAAAAATATGAAATAATATTTATAATTTATTAGTTTAATAGTACAAAACGGAAACTTTATTGAGCAAAAAACATTGTACTTTAATCACAAAAACACGAAACAAATCTCAGCTGTCAGGTGTCAACAACTTTTAATTTTAGAATCTTCCGTGGACGTAATTTGTAGAAAAGAATACTGATCAGTATTATGATGTAGGGCTTTTTTCAAAAATGAACGCAAAGGTGAACAAATTCGGAGACAACATAAGAGATACCGTGTCATGGCTTAAACTTTTTAGCAACAGAATACTCGCAAATCGGATCAAGCAAACTACTTTATTTATCATGGTGTTTTTTTATATTCCATAACAACAAACTAAAATAGCAAGTCCAAAGAAACATTAAACAAGTGAGTTCAAATGCTCTCCTGTACATGCATGTGATCCCTGTTTTCACATTCATTCGTATCATAAGCTCACTGTACCTGAAGCACTCACTGTACCTAAGGCACGCACGAGATTGAGCAGAGCAAATAATGTATTTAATCTAATACTGTAAAAGGTAAAAGTTGAAACGCTACGTGTTTCCGCGATAGGCAAAACATATTCTCAAAAATTTTCCAATTGGTACGACACAGCGTCCCTAATTTTAATATTCCTGCTATATTAGGCAATATGTTTCGCATTCGATGGCCGTATTTGGATACAAAAACAGGCGACATAGCAGCTCTTGTCACTTGGTGTCCAGGAAAATATACTGTGAATTTGGCAACGTTGTGGCCCCATGCAACAGTTGGCGAAGTAGCTGAAATAATAAAAAAAATCAGTCTCAATCGTTCACGGGGTCATAAAAGAGCTCGAATTTGTGAGAAACCTCGATGTGTGGGTACCTCAGCTTTGTGGACCCGTCACCCACTTGAAGGATTTGAATTTCCATAAAGATGTGGAAGTGAAGAATCGAATCGAATCGAATCGAATTTTTTTTTTTTTTTTTTTTTTTTTTGAGAAAAACTACTCAATTTTTATGAGAGAGGAATTAAAAACCTCCCAGAAAGGTGGAATGAAGTTATTAAAAAAGGAGAAGGTTATACAGGGTGGCGCAATAGAACGTGCATATTGCATCATCTTTTTTTGCTGGGTAGAAAAGGCGCGGGCGGGGGGACGCCTACATCGTTGGGTTGGCGGGCTCATGGAGTTTTAGTCGCTATAAATCACTTCGACGTGAAGCGTCGCGCATTTTTCGTGCGCGCATTTTACGAGAACTCTCGTTCTTATATTGCTACTAGCTGACTGTATTGTGCTGAATATGGACTACGGCGAATTAGTGAAGCTCCGATTGCTAATTTAATTAAAATATGGGTAAAGCGTTTTGAAGAGACCGGTTCAACATTTAAACCACAAGCAAATAGTCGCCCAAGAACATCTAGGACCGAAGACAATGTTAAGAGAGTTATGGAGTCAGTACGAGGAAATCCACAAATGTCGACTCGCAAGAGATCGTCTGTCTTACAATTATCGCGACGAAGTTTGCAACGAATTTTAGCATTGGATCTTTAACTGCGTTCATATAAGCTGCAATTAACACAAGAATTGAAAGAATCTGACTTCATAGCAAGGCTCGCATTTGATAATGAAACGCTTAATCGATTTTCCAATTTTGACAATATCCTTTTCTCTAACGAGGCTCCTTATCAATAGGTTCGTAAACCGTCAAAATTGTCGTTACTGGAACAGTGAAAATCCCAAAATCAAACACCAGAAACCATTGCATAGTCCTAAAGTGACAGTATGGGCAGCATTCTCTGGCAGAGGAATAATTGGTCCTTTTTTCTACGAAAATGCGCGGCGCCAAAACGTCACGGTTAATACGGAACGCTGTGTTGAGATGTTGGACGGATTTTTGGCTCCAGAAATTGAAAGTTCAAGAATAGTGAATTCCAGTACTTGGTTCCAACAGGATGGAGCTACCTGTCACACATCAAATGACTCCATGGCTGTGGTGAATCAGATGTTCCCTGGCAGACTGATTTCGAAAAGAGGTGATATCCCATGGCCCCCACGTAGTCCAGACTTGACTTTTTTTTGTGGGGATACCTCAACCACAAAGTCTACAGTAATAATCCAAGAAACATCGTTCAGCTCAAGGAGAATATCCGTGGTGAAATGGCAGCCATTACACCAGTATTAATGAAGAAAGTTTTCAATAATTTTCGTTTGCGGTTAGAGGAGTGCCGTCGTAGAGAGGGTCACCATTTAGATGATGTTATTTTGAAAAAATAAACTCCATTTATTACTCTACAATGCCTTAGATTTATTTTAACCATACCTTTTGTATTTATTTTTTAATCTATTTTTTAAATATGCACCTTCTATTGCGCCACCCTGTATTTGTGTGAAATGAATTTCGATAAACTGAACTTGAACCCTTAAAAACCAAACAAACCGATAGTATAGCTATATTATTCCTTAAGGCCCAAAAACAAATTAGACCTTTGATGCTGTCTTGAGTCTTGAAATTGAATCGTTAACGGATTATGGGAGATACCATAATGGATTGAGTCATATAGCCCATTTACAATTCGTGACTATCAGCTGACAAATTATTATTTTAAACTTTATTAAGTTCCACAAAGGTTTTCAGACAAACTAAGTCGACGCAGAAAGTCATGAAAAGTCAGAAAGTCATGGTTAAAAACTCTTAGTATTATACATTATACATTTTTGCAATTTCAAATTATATACACTTTTATTCCTTGGTATTAACGGCATAATGAATGCTGATTTTCGAAATACAATTCTCATTGTCGTTGTTGTTTTCATTCCAATATAACACTCAAATTTTAATTTTCTCCGGGTTTTTAAGGTCATATGTTTTAAGAGGAACGAAGCAAAAAATTACGAATCATCCAACACGGTCAGGTTGTTCTTGAGACTAACGTATAGTAATTGATTTATATATATATATATATATAAATATTTCGAATAATTCTTCAAATGAAAAATTTACGAAAAATCCTTTACTATGAATTTGGCTTTGAGAGTAGGTTTTTTTGCAGTATTTTAGAATAACAGAGCGATCCATAAGGTTTTAAATATATAATTTTTTCTCTTAACTTAAAAAACAACAGTCTTATCCTATTCCATTTCCTCTAATATGCTCTAACAGCACAAAGATAAAAATATTCTTCATACAAATGACAAGGATGTTAACCAAAAATTGCACCGGCATTTAATTCATGAACAGACTTTTCCGATATATACCAGGTATTCATCTCTTCCCTTTATAAATCATATTTCAATTTCTGAAGTTAAAGGGTGCTATTCAATAATACATTCAGGTCTCAACATTGTCTTGTACACTCCGTTCTGAAAGTCAATAGCAAGCCACCACTCACATTTATTCGTTTCATGCTACTATAAAACTCTTGTTATTTCTTCAAATTGATATTTTTTTGGTCATACAAATTGTTGTTCGACCACCTTTCTGCTCCGACCGGACAGAACAAACAAACTCGATCGATAACAAAAATGATTTGTTACCAATATGAAGCAGCATCAAAAAAATTCATTAATATAAATTACATAAAATTTTTTTGCCTTTACCAAAACATTCTCAAGTACCTAACAAAACCTGCAGGTCGTCAGACAACGTAGCAAAAACAATGTTGATTAAATTTTGCTTATTGAAATTTTAAGTGATATTTTTACCTCCACACATTCGAGCAAAAAAACAATGAAACAGGCACTCAGGTAAAATGAATCAAAATTGTAACAAAATATGGTCAAGGGACAAATTAAGACTCCCCGAAACAAACACATAAAACTAATTCGTTGAACAGGAATCGAGAATTCGAAATATTTCGTGCTTCACAGCGGGCAATGAGAGTTTATGAAACATAATTGCAGGCTCTGTTAGAATTTTTGAATTCAAATCAAAAGTAACCTTTTTATTAGCATTAAGCAATTTACAAATGAAATGAAATGAACCCCATTAACAATCAAATACATGATTAATAGCTTCCAAAAAAGCAAAATCAACTTAAGTAGCTTTCTCTTAATGCACTTTCATGTTCTTCGTAGTGATTGTTACTACAAGTACCTAAATTCATGCTGTGAGTTAAAGCACTTGCTCAATATCGATTCCAGCAACATCTGTAACAACATCATAGAATAGGGTCATGTGCATTATGTAGATTGCTTCCAACTTCTAATTAATGAGGCGATAGAATCGTTGTTAATGTTGTTCGGCTGGGAGTCTGGAGGGCAGAATCCATTAGAGACAATGATTAGGCTATATTGGTTTGGAGTTTTTTAGAAAATAAAATAAAGAGAATGGTGAACACTTAATTTGTACCGGACATATGAAAAGTACTTTCAAAATATTGGCTGGTTAGAAATGCATTAAAAAGGGGAATGTATTAAAAAGGGCAGTTAAGTTTAATGTTAATTAACTTACATAGCTTGAAGATGGATTTTACTTTATTCTCAAATGTTCGATGTATAAAACTATGATACAGTTATTGTGGTTAGGAAAAGTGCTGACTAGAGCATTCAAAATATTAATCGTTCTTCAATTAATAGTATCCAAATAGTTATTCGAACAAATTCAAACATCCTATTACGATTAAATCGAAAAATGTATTCCGAATAATCAACTAGTCGACAAATTTTACTGTATTTGTAGAAAATTATTTGAATTTTTCTTATTAAACATTTTCGAATTTTTTTCCAACACTGCTATTTCATCAGTCTTATCTAATACTTTGACCTAAACTTTACAACATAGAATTTCAGCTTAGGAGTTGTGTGATACCTCCGTATGTTGTTCGCTAATAGCTTTTTTTTCTATCTAAGTCGGCTCAAACGTCAATGTAATTGGTATATTTACTTAAAAAGCCGTATAAAATTGATTCACATGAGTTTTAATATTACCTTAGTTTCCGTTATATTCATCCTTGCAAATCTAGCTGCCAAGCTAAAGTTACATTGCGGGTATCAGCGGGTGTGGATCAACTGCACCATATCTCTTTATTTACTGTTACATCCCTAAAAATTCAAATTCCAAAAACTCATTTTCATCGTGAACCTACCTTGATAGTGGAATCTAGACTGTCAATTTCATGGCTTTAAGTTTCAGTTCTGCATATCATTTTTAGGCTCTGTTTTACTTGGGAATTTGAAAACTAACAGAATTTAAACTCACGCCCACGCTGTAGTAGTAGTCGACATTAATTTTGGTGATTTGAACATCAAACCGTCAGTCTTTGTTTGTGATGGAACTATTCTTGTCCATATCCTTTCATGTTCTAACCCCTAAATTACTTAAATTTGCTCTTATTTCACCTAATTTCATGATTCTAGCTTTACCATTTTGTTCTTGGTGATGGCACGTCGCCCCAACTCTTTTTTGTTTTATTTCCTGGAAGTATTTGTACCGAAATAGTCCTTTTTTGGGCAGGTTGCAATTTCATGATTTTAGCATCAACCCTTTGTTTTGAGAAGTGATACTTTTCTGCCTTTATTTACTACAGAAAGTATGCATTTTGTTACATTTTTTTCTTGTCTCGTACATCTTCTACAAGACGAATGTGCAACATGTTATTAAGCGATCCAAAAAAGTTCTTATTAAAAAAATTTGTTTCTGTCGAGTGTCTTTGCTGTAAGGGGGATGGACCCTCCCAATTGTGTGAATCTACCTTCGTTTGTTGAAAAAAGAGCGTCGCAAAATTCCATTCCTATTTCTTTCGTCTTCAGGGCAGATGTACTATTTCCATCCCTTTTTACCCTAATTTTATCTCTAAAAACACGAATTCAAAAATATCCTCCTTATCGCGAGTTTAATGAAAGGAACATGGAAACCAATTTTTGTAATTCTAATTGTAACCGCTTGGACTGAATGATTTTACTGGAATTGAACCATTTTACCCATCTCTACCCCTTAAAGCATGAAGTTGGAAAAATCCTTAATCTTAACGCATACCTACTTTGAAAAGGTAAAATGGACGACAATTTGATTCTAACTTTGGCTGCTTGAGCTAAATTTACACCCTTTTTTGTCCTTAAAGACTCAGCAACGATTTTATATAAAGCGTAGTAAGAAAATCCATTATTTTAGTATTACATTGACGACTTTATCCAGCACAGTTGGAATGGTATGGTAATTATGGTTTTCACATGGAAAACCTTGTTACTATTAACAAATATCTAGAGCATCCGACTTTCACAGGTTTCTCTTGCCCTGAATTTTTAATCAGCATCATAGACAGGAAAAGATGATAATCACTTGATGCCAGATCCAGACTGTAAAATGAATGCATAAGGTCCTCACAATCAAGATCCCTGCCAATCCCATCCAACACACATCAATCACAGAAGAGTCTATCTAAATAGTGTTTTGAGTACAAAATTTTATCTTTGCAAAGCCATTCTGCTCAAACCGATAAGACATATTCACATGGTTACCGATTACTAAAGCCGTCTATAGAAAAAAAAAAACAAACGGATTTATTTTTACTTCACCAGGGTGGTACTCTGTATTGCGATGTGAAAGAAAAATAGTAGCTAATCGAACACTTGGTACTCTCTAATGCGTTTTCGCATCTTCCTTTCGCATCTTATTTTTTCCGTTTTCGCAAATCTGGCATCACCGCACTCTGTAATACGAAAGCGTATGTCAAAATCTTTGTTTGAACGCAAATATTTTGCGTTAACGAAATACCAAACGCAAAGAAACCGAATCATGTAAGTAAACAAATAAATTTTTATATTTGTAACTAAATTATTATTTTTTAGGGAAAAGCCGAAAAAATTGCAAACTCAACAACGGCAATTTGAAATTTTGGTTGATTTTATGCAGCAACATAGCGATTTGGCCAAAGGATAGCTACATTGTGGAAATGCCAAACAACGCGCGCGTTCATTATTTGAACCACTCTTTCTGGTGAATAATACAACTCTCTGACTGCTAACAGGCACCGAAATCTACCTTTTAGAACTCCAAATACTCTCTCAATAATGGACCTTCCTTTACAAAATTGTTTATTATAAATTGCCTCGGATGAGTTTTCCGTTGCGTTTCGGTATGGAGTGAGTAGCCAGGGTTCCAGGAGGTAGCCCGAATCGCCTTTTTGAGAAATAAAAAGTAAATAAGAAACAAATCTACTAGAGTTATCTTAAGTTAATTACCAATCAGCCAAATTCCTTTTTCTCCTCTTTCGAAACGTTCTTTTAATTTTTGCTTTGCGCTAGAAAAGGCCCAAACATGAGAGTCATGGCTTGCACCACCGTATCGGCAATCAATATATCTAATTATCATTTTGTGATCACATATCTAAAAATGTAATATTACAGAGGGATTTAATAAGCCAAATACATATGTACATACATAATAACTCACCACCATAGCGTTCATACTGTGCTTTAATTTTCTATTGAAGTATAAGTGTTCATTCCTGGCCGGTCGGATCATTTGTATATGGGTACCGTCCACTGCCCCAATCACCCCAGGAATATTACATGTCTGGAAGAACCCTTTTTTAACTTCGTTTTCCTCTTCCGCAGTTGCTCAAATTTTATGTGCTTGGAACAGAGTATTCGCTCAATCGCAATGCAAACTTCCTGTAAGCAACGCGACATAGATTGCTGCGATAGTCTTAAGAGATGGTCTTGCCCAATTTGGTGTTGATACCCACCTTGTCCAAGCAATTTCAAAGCAGCGGCCACTTTTATTGCGTTTGGAATTGCTGTAGATTTCTTTGGAACGATGAGGTCGTGTTGAATAGCGTTTAACACATACATAAACGCAACTTTATTAAGGCGAAAATTTTGTGCGAAACTATAAAAATTAAATGTTTGAAAACGTTTTGCACATGATACCTATTCTTACCTGTGGTTATTTAAGGAGAGTACATCTGATCTATCTCTCAGAATTCTCCTTGTAACACGTTCAACATGTTCATTTTCTTTTTCCAGCCATAATGCCACTGAATCCATCACTATTTATTTTATATTAATTTATTTTTAATACAAAACACGACACACACATTTATTAAAAATGTTTTTGCTTACAAGTTTTGACGTTTCATTTTGTGATTTTCGCTTTTTGTTTATTTTAAGATGCCGGAGTTGCCCCTTTTTCAAATTATTTTGCGAAGCGTTTGCGTAATCGATGCAGAGTACCAAATTATGCACTTATCGCATTTACCTTGCGCATCGAACTTGCTTTCGCATCGCAATGCAGAGTAACCCCCCAGGTATAGATTCATTTATACAGATATTTTTCATTATACAAATAACCTTTGAAGATTATTTCTCTCAAATGTGGGCCATAACTGAGTCTAACATAAAACCTTCATAACCTCCATAACTGAGCCTAACATAATATCTTCTGTTTGAATATTTTTTTTTTTTTTTTATATTTGTTTTATTATTGAATCTGTCTTTTCGACATTCACAATAAGTATTTAAATCGTAAACTAAAGATATTAATGTTGGTACTGCCACTGCAATACTCAGCTTTTAGTTCGAAAAACACTCATATAGCCAAATCTAGAGTTTGCAATCTTTTGAGACGGTTATGACCCTCAAACAAAAGCAGGTCTCTCGCATATGGATTGGGATGATCAGTAATTTTATCAATGTTGTTTATGCATGATTTTCTTATCTCTTCTCGGATGGTGGATGTTATTATTTTTTATATACCAAGGAGCGCACGTGATCATTCTTAAAACTTTTGACTGTCTTCTTTGTAACTTTTCAATATTGAATGCAGAAGCGGACCCCCATAGCTGGATCCCATACGACCATATTGGTTTCAAAACTGCTTTATATAAAATCACTTTTAGTTCTAAATCTAACGAGGAGTGTGACCCAATGAGCCAGTTAAGCTGAGTGGAATTAATTTTCAACTGTGTGACTTTAGCTCCAATATGGTGAGCCCACGTGAGACGTCGGTCAAGATGAATTCCCAAGTACCTTACTTGGCTCTGCTCTGGGATTGTTGTTCCATTTATTGTAATGTGTGGACAATTTTTCTGTCTTAGCGTAAAGGTTATGTGAACGCTCTTTGCAGCATTAACATTTATTTTCCACTTATGCAGCCAATTTTCCACGTCAATAACGTGGGAGTTTGAATATTTTGATTGATTTTTTTGGAGTGGTGGAAGTAAGAATGGTTTCCAATTCCTCAAGCGTAACTGGCATCTTCATGTTGAATTTGGACTCCTTAGACTTGGATTTCTTATTTGTGCCACAATTTCGCGTGGAAATTCTATGCACTCGTACAATGATACAATGCCAGACTAAGGCTTTCCAACATAAAAAGTCAAACATCATGAAAGCTTGACAATTTGGTTTGACATAAAATCTCTAAATAAGTTGTTATATTTTTGCAAATCCCCTTGTGATTGTCTAAAAGAAATTATAATCCCCATATCTCACAATACTTACCATGCATACTGTTACAAAAGAAAAATTAAATAAAACCACTCGTATATATTTTTATGTATATTTTTTAACAAATCGAAAAATTGTTTTTTATTTTTATTTTTCTTTTCTTTGATCAAAATCATACAACGTTCTCAATACGTTTTTGTTTTTGTTGTCTTGTCTTTAATCATTTGTTACGCATTATTATATAATAATATTTTCATTTTGTTGTTGTTTTTTTTTTGTTCTGTTATTAATTATAATAATTTATAATGTAATTTAATAATAGTATTTCTGTTTTTTTTTTTGTGTTTTTTTGTTATTATTATTATTTTTATATTTTTTATCGTTACCTTATGAACCATTGTTGTTGTTGTTTTATAAGTTTGTTTTTGTATATTTTTTCATGTTGTTGTTGTTTATAAGTTAATAATAATTATTTTGTTCTTGTAATAGTCGTCAACTAATTGTATAAGTGTGGTTGTATGTGTGCAGATTTTCTTTTTCTTTTACTTTTATTTATTTTTTTGCTTTTTTTTGGGGAGGGGGAGGGGTTTTATTTTTTAAATAATATTTACAGGAATATTAATGTTTATAATTAATTAATTTATTATTTATTTTAATTTAAATATATTTGACTTATGTAGTTGAATTGTTTGAGGGGGGAAAAAACAAAATATAAGAAAGATTTCTCATGAGAATATGAAAAAGGCCGTCTCTCTTAAGGAATTTTAAGAAGATTTTTAAAATATTCAAATATTTTTCGAAAACTGTTATGAAGAATTGATCGACAATTCTAACGTATTGATATTTGCAAATATGTTGTAAATTCTGCCTGCTTGAAACGTCTTGTTTTTTTTTTTTTAATTCGACCATATCAGCCTTGACATTTTCAATTTACTCGTACATGAGAATTGCTTCTTCTATTAAATTTTTTCTTTAATTCTTTTATTTTTTAAATTGTATAATAATTTTTTTTTGTGTTATGATTTAGTTTGGTTTAAAACTAGTTCGTTTGTTTTATTTGTCGTAAATTTAAAATTATTTTGAATTATCTGTTGTTGTTTATGTTCTTGTTGTTGTCTTTTGTAATAATAGTACTGTATAAATAATTATTAATAATAAATACTACAATTTAATAATATGTTATACAATCCTGAAAATGATGTTTCCGTTCTCCTCGTTTTTCAATATTTTCTTATTAATACTATCATTTTAAATGTTATATTATTAAGTTAAAACTAAACTGGGATCTTGGGGGGAGGGGGGCTCTTTACTCTTACGGGGTATTTTATGTTAATGTAAGTGTTTGTGTGTGTATGTGTATGTATAACTTTATTATCTTAAATGATAAAAATGTATAACATTACATATTTAATTGTTGTTCATGATTTTCATGAATTTTCGTCACTTCACCTTGGAAAGTTCACCCACTTGCATCGCGTTTTCTTATTGCTCACTTACGACTATTGTAGTTTAAAATATTTCTGTATTGAATTATAACTAATTGTATATAAATATTAAGTTTAAGTTTATGTTTTGTTTTAATTTTTTTGTTTCTTAATTATTGTTAATGGAAATATTGATGTCAACTTTTTAGGGTTTATTTATTCTTTCTAGTATTTATTTATGTTTAGTATAATAAAACTGTTATAATATTTATAATAAATTTAGTTAATAAGTTTGTTTTTCTTATGGTTGTCACTCATTTTGTGAAAATTTATATAACTGAGGACAGTGGTTTTGTTGTTGTGTTTTGTTTTTTTTTTCATCATATTAGTTTAATTAACTATTTATAGCTTCTCAAATTAAAGCTTTATTAACCATGTTCGCTTCGTGTTTGAATATATAAACAAAATCATAAATTTATACTAAATTTAGTATTATAATTTTAACAAATGTCTATAAATTTGAGTTATGTTTTTTTTTTTTGCTTTTCTATGTATTTAAATATTTTACATATCTTTAATTAAAAAAGAACTGTCAATTCTTCAGTATTTAAATTTAATTATCTAATTGTAGAAATTTAGGATAATATATATATTTACTTTATTAATTTTGTTTATCTATTACAAATCAAAAGCAAAATATTTCACAAAATGCTCAAATAACATAATAGAAAAAATTATGTAAATAAATTGGCCAGCCTTGAGGCATGCTATGAGTACGAACGAATTGAAATTGGCACCGAAGACCAGTGAACATTTTGAGGTTGCTGTTGTACCTATAGATAAGGTGACTCAAAAAATTAAATTCCCATATTATGAAAGTGCGTTAGCATACCAATGGAAACATAGAAACATTTGAAACGAATGTACTTGTTTGGTTGGCTTGGACAGAGATTTATTTACGAGTTTGTTTCGCCAATAGAAATTTAAGAAAACGTTGATCAGCTAAATCGTAATGCATGGTTTAGATAATTAGACCTGAACGGCATTGTGAGTTAATGCAATTTAACCATTAAGAGATCTTCTGAAAGATAAACGCATCAGGCTAACGTGCACGAAACGCTAGTTGTTATGGCGCCAACATGTTTCCTGTTCAAAAAGAACTTAAACTTTGGAATTCCAACAGTAATTCTGAAAGTGAGACCATTTAAAAAGGTGAAATTGTTTACGGAATATGGGCGATATATATTCCGCTATTAACAAGGCGGGACACGGTTGCACTGGATTTTTTGATTTGAAATTGTATGTTTGTTAGGATTCTTTCTAATTTTTCTTCTTTTTTTTTTGAATATCCGATTTTTTTTGCTAAAATAATGAACGTTTACGTTCGTTCCTACAAAACATCTCACTCGTTGGTAGAATTTCATTTTATTTGTTCAAAATATCGCCAATAATACAGAATGCTCTTATTGGCTTCGTATTCTCCCAAAAACTGATAACATATATCTTCTGTACTGACGACATGTTTTTTAGGTCAAACGAACTTAAATCCTTTGATTCTTTTAAGTCCTTTATAAACTCTAATTTTGTTAATATATAGAAATGGTAAAATGGTGTCATCTTTATATGTTATTCCCAATGATTTTTCCTGCTTTCCTCTCCCATCCAATCCAAGCAAGAAACTTTGCCTTAGCTAAAGATATTGATGTATTATTTGGTCCGTAACAATTGTTAAATGGTGAAGAACTTTTCAAATTTTTGTGTTTTTGAACAATTGGAAAACATATGCTTTGCAAGTGATAAAGATGCAAATAGCATGGAATTAAAACTATTATCAATAACAATCAAAATACATATTTTCAACAATGTATTTCAATGTTGACAATGTATTTCAACCTGATTTGACTGACCGATATGCAATGTGTACAATTGTTTGGTTACGTTGTCAGAATAGACAATAACCTTTACCGTAAGTGATCAAGTAAGCCTACCTTGAGGTGTATTAAAATATCGAAAAAATGAGCGATGTCAGTTCTGTGGATTAATTTAATTTCAGCCTTATGCCATATGACTATTATCGATACATATTAAAAGACATATTTTCAAGAAAAGTTGACTTAATCTTTGTTATACCGGGGGTCCTCCAATTATACACAATTGGCGCTCAAAACTTCAATAATAGCTAGACATCAGCAAAAGCAATTTAAGAATATTCCGTTGCTTCTCATCTTTTAATTACTTATATGAATATTATTAGCGTGAAATATGAACTGTTATTGATTTTCACTTCATGCAAAATTCAATGCAATTCATTATGCCTTATGCCTCTTTCAATGGTACTGAAATGTAGATCGATTTCGGTTAAATAAATTTGGTACACCACAAATGCCAAATTTTAAGGTTCATAAAATCTATTGTAACCACTTAAACATTACACTACTGGACACTTATTATTGCTCTTCAGTACACTGTTAAATTGTGTTTTTATATTCCTCTCTTAGAATGATGTTTAAGTGAACATATATATTACACAATTTTATATGAATACTATTGAATACAACTTTACTTGCCCTTTTCACTAGATTAGCTGTATGCTATGTATTGTGTATATTTATATAAGCAAATTTCCATACATGATCATACCCTACAAATTTTTAGCTGGATGGAAAGTATATTCAAAATATGGTATATTTTGTAAACCAGAATTTAATCAAAAAATGCGGAATTTTTTGTAAAATTATTATTTTCTTATCATTCGCCTTTTTTGTTTTTTATTTTTCCAAATAAGGAAATATTTAGATATTTATTTATATCCGCTTAAATTGTTTTTTCTCGTTGCAGTAAGAATAACCGAAGGATAATGAACGACGGCTATTTTGCTATAATTTCAAAACAGGTATGTGCAATTTATTTATTTTTATAATTCGCTAAAACTATACATTCTTATGTTGAATATGCATTATTGAAACATTTACAAAGTTATGCGGAATGTTTATTTTGAAAGTGGTTTTCTATTTTACTTAACCTTTTTTCTTTGCGTCAATCCCAAATCACCTGTAGCCCTACCGCATTTTATGCAGTTCCCGTTAACTTTGTTATGGTTTACATATCGAGCTTGGTCTATGCATCCTTTAAGCTCCATATAGCCAAGTCGCATACAGATTACAAGGAATGCACCTTTTATTGTTTCCATTGATTTGTCTATAATAATTTTTCCATGTCTAAGCAAATTTTTGCAAACTGAATGCCTAATCGGGCATGGCAACCTGAATTCAAGCGTATAAAATTTTGTTAGTAGCATCAGCAAAGACAACCACCTTTACCATAAGCGATCATGTGAGCATACTTTGAGGAGATATACAAAGAAATACCGAAAAAATCAGTTAGCAGGATGCGATACTACTTACAAATTGCTCTGTATGTCGAGTGAGGTATCCAAAACCGACAACTGCAAAACCGGTTTTTTGATTTCAAAGAGTATATTGTTGTTTTAATATATTTTTCACACAAGCGGTTAATCGTTGTTTTGCTGGGGTAAACTGGGTTTCGAAAAATTACAAAAGTGCATATATACATATACATAACACTATGAATGAATACGTTGAATAGTCTAAAATTTAATGTACATGAAATAACAGAAAATCACAAAATCGTTGTATCATTTGATATATTGTGTAAAAGTTTAACATTTATATTGCGCAACGGAATGCTGGTTGCAATGTATGTGCTCAACAAACAATTTTATTTACGTAAAGACTATAATAATTGGTGTACAATCAACATATATTGATCATTGAGTAGACTTTTATAAAAGCTCAAAATATTTTAAATTTGTTTATGCAATTCGTCCATTTTAGCTTTATCAGAAACTTTAATATTTCGTGAACTAAAGGTGAATGCTAAATTGACCCATATATACATATGAAGTCAGTTCAAAATATTTTTTTAACAAGTCAGGCTTGACCGTTTTGAAGTTGCTTTCTTCTTTCGGAGTCTGGTTCTGAGAAATGCATACCATTGCCAATGCTCTACGTTCCAAAGAGGTTTACTTAGTCAGTAATTACTAAGTATTCGAAACTAATAAACCATTATACAATATTGAGTACATTATAAATAGTTTCTAGTGTTCATTATGAAATAGCCAGTTCATAATATATGATGCTTTCTAAATTCCGGGCTGTGAGTTTTTATACCTTTAGAATTTTCTTCAGAGTTAATTAGATAACCATATGAAACTCTTACAACCAAAACATTGCACACCGGAAGCAGCTTAAGACCATTTATTATGCATTTGCCTTGATTCTAGAATTTAGTTTTTTGCTTAAATACACTGAAAATTGATACGTCAAGTGTGAGGAATTGATGAAGAAAAATATATTTTTCATTTATATTTTACATTTACATTGCGCACTGGAAGCAGCTTAGGA
Source organism: Philornis downsi (assembly GCA_019455685.1). NCBI lineage: Eukaryota > Metazoa > Arthropoda > Insecta > Diptera > Muscidae > Philornis > Philornis downsi. The sequence goes on along the minus strand of JAHXMU010000479.1, from coordinate 99,831 downwards.
CCGTTTATTATGTATTTGCCTTGATTGTAGAATTTAGTTTTTTGCTTAAATACACTAGAAATTGATACGTCAAGTGTGAGGAATTGATAAAGAAAAATATATTTTTCATTTACTATTCAAAATTTATTTGACCACCCTTAAAATAAGCTCCATTTGAGGAATCACACATTTGCCATTGTTCTTTTCCAATCTTTAAAACATTTCGTGCACCGATTTTAGTTTCATGGCTTCAACCGTCTAAAAGAAAGCATGCACGAGCGGCCCTTTACGTTTGGGGAACGGGCAGGATTCATGTGTTGCCTTCGTAACCATTTATGAACCGGAATTATAACGATCCGGCATGTTCACAAAGGCATTTTTACGACAGAGATTTTAAAGAATATTTTTTCCAATCCCATTATCCTTATCGTACTGCGTATTTTCTTAACAAAAATAAATTTTTCTTCAAATTTACCTAAAAAAAAAACTGGCGATTATTTTCTTAGTTGAATAACTGAATTTGCAAAAGATGAACTTTACAATTAGTTAGGAAGTCGGTCATTTGGAAAACAAGAGTATTTGGACACCGTTGTGTTTTTTGAAAAAATGTTCATCTGCCATTCAACAGTACAACCATCAATGGCTTTACTTAATTTATTTTTATTTCACTAGCTAGGAATTTAGCGTTTAAGATTTTCAAACTAATTAAATATAAACTAGCATGTAGTGGACAAAATTAAAAGAAAATTATACAGCTCAAATCCAAAAAAATGGTTTCTATTTAAAATATAACTTTTTTTATGAATACCTGTAGAAAATAAATGCGACTAACTTGCAAAGTAGTAAAACTATTTCACAAAATCGTATTTAATTCTTAGTTCTTTCGGCATGCATAAAAATTTGTTTGAAAAAATGTACAACATTTTTTTTTTCTAGAATTTTTGAATTAATTAAGACAGCAGTGTATTGGCTGAGAGCTCGAACTATTCAGCTTAAGTTGGCCTATTTTACCAGAAGTCTAAATTGATTAATTAACAGAAATTGATTGACCGAAGTTATAAAACTAAACCGTTGCTATTGAATTGAAACTTCCTTGATTGTAATTACAAAATGAACTGCAGTGTGTTGGGGGCGGGTAAATGTGTTTGATTACTCCAATCGATTCAGATATGAATAAATTGGTCCCAATTAATTGAATTATTAATAATGACAACAAACTTAAGTGGTAAATGAGAAAATGAAAATGCAAGTGCATTAAAACAAGCCTTTGTTTAAAAAAAGGAAATATTTTTCTGTATTAACCAACAAATTAATGAACTTATTTGAGATGTTTGGTATTGAAGATATTATAATTTTTGTCATTAAGATTCTGTTTATGGAATATGTTTACATCAATGTTTCCATTTTAAGGGATCTCTTTCTTTTACTCTTTCTTTTGTTTGTTTCCTTTTGCCGCATAAGATGTAAATCAGAATGTTCACTGATTTGTGAGTTATTTCTGTATGTAAGTGTATGTATGTATGTATGTATGTCTATTTTGTATTTTAGTTATAGTTATTGATTAATTCTATTTAAATTCCTTCGTTTAGTTTACTTAATTGGGGATTCATGTAGTTTCATTTTTGGTAATTATAATATGGTATTTGTTGTTGTTTTTGTTGTTATGAATATATAGTGTATATTTTTTCAGTTTTTGTTTTTTTTTATGTTTAAGAACTAAATTTGTTTTTGTTTTAAATATTATTTATAATTATTTGTGGTTTTAGATAAACATTTGTTGTTTGGTTTTGTATTTTTTGTTTTATAGTTTATTTTGGTTTGTTTTGCTTTCTTTTGTCAGAATAAAATCTTGGGGTTTTCAATTATTCAGTTCTCTTCTGGGGGTGTCCTTAATGTTTTTTGTTTTGTTTTTCCTTTGGGAAATAGTGGATTTTTGTTTTGTTTAAAATTTAATGATATTGTATAAGTTGTATATTGGGAGTTGTTGGTTGTTTGTTGTCATTTATTTTATTGTATATGAGTTTTGGTTTTTAAAAAGTTTCCTTTCGTTTTCATTTTGGATATTAATTTAAAATTAAAAAAATCTTCTAATTGAAGGCAATCGGCGAATTTATTTTTTGAATTCATTTTATTATGCAATTTTTCTTGTTTATTTTACTTTTTACATCTTTTGTTATATTGTTAAGTAAATTTTATTATGGTATCATAATCATTATTATAATGTAGTATTTAGTTTGTCTGTCTAAAAAAAAATTAAAATTATAGTAAAATTATTAAAATTCTTAAATAGTTATTATTTTGTATTATTAACATTATTTTATAGTAATTACCACTAGTTTCATTTATTCAATTTATTGCTATAGTAATTAGTATATTTGTATTGTTTTATTTACATGTACTACTAGTTGGTTTATTATTATTGCTTTTATATTTATTTGAAATATTATTTACAGAGATTTAAAAATTAATTTGATATTTTAAGGCAGTTTTTCTTTTATTAAAATGTTTTAGTTAAATTTAGTAAGGAATTAAAAGCCGGTAGGAAAAAAATCAAAGATGGAAATTGGATTTGAATAAAATGTGTGCTGGTTTTAGAAAGAAAGTGGTGCAGTCATTATTATTTTTTTATTGTAAAATTTTTGATAATATTAATTAGTAATGTTTTTAAAGGTGAATTGTAATTTTGCTTTGGTTGCTCTTTGTTTACTTCTTTAGAAATGGAGTTATATTAAATGAAGCTGGGTGCTGTTTTATAAACTAAGTGAATTTGGTGAAATTAAAAATTTAGGTCTAAATATAAACACATATTTATTATTTCGTAATAAGCATATGTTTGACAAAGGGGTTGACTATAGATATTTCCGATTAGCATACTCAAAGATTTTTAGCAGAGATTTGAATATGGCAGACTCTGTTCTATTGGTGTTCGTCGGCATTTAAAGCTCCTCTGGTATGTACTGATGTACACTTTTATTTCCGTTCCACTCCTTGTTTAGAACTAAATTGGTCAAGTTCCTTGTTTAGCATTAAATTGGTAGAGTTTTATTCAAATATTTAAATATATAAACCAAACAATGTCTCACAGTAATCACAGCCAGAACAAAAATCGAATTAAAAAAGCTGATGTTTGTCATATATAGGATGGTACTACGCCCATTTTCTTCCGGTGAAACTCCATGGGAAAAAAAAAAAAGAAAAAATTGTGAAATGTAACCTTACATTTTTTTACAAGACAGAACTGTTTTTTTTCACGAGGAAAAAAATTTTAAGCGGCATTAACCACTACTTTTGTGTTAGTTTCCATCTCTCGATGGAAACTTTTTGTTAACTTTTAAATAGCAATACAAAAAGATACAATTTTGTATTTTTTCGTATAAATATATATATAATATAGAATATAATATAGAACATATTATGTCTTCCAATTTAATTGTTGGAAAGCAACACAAACAAGCTGTGTTGGCAACGTCGTTAAATTTTTCACGAGGACATGCTAATGGCGAATAGGAGTACGAAAGTATTGATATTTTGTGGTGTCGATATTTGTCAGTCGATGCCGAAACCCTTATTGGCTGATGAATGCCAGAACTTTAAAAATTTTTTGGTAAAATCAACACAGACATAAACCTTTACCGAATGATTCTAAGCATACGATAATTCGTTTTTAAAATGCTGGCAAACGAAAGAAAGATAGAAAGAATGTTTACAAAAATGATCGTAGTAACAAAGCCTTTTTTCCAATTGTCGCAAAATGTAATGTAAAATCGATATTATCGATTTACAAGCTATGCTAATTTCGCATCTGACTTGTGTTTTGTAATGCAACATTTTTAAGTTCGTTAGAACTTAAAACAATTAGAAATCGAACTTTTGTGGTGATCTTAAATCTACACCAAGTTTCGAGATGTCACATTAAAAAGATCAAAAGATTTACAATACTAAAAAGATTATATTTACATTTGAGGGTAAAGACATTGCATTACAATTTAGCGCATTGCCCAGCAAACAAATCTGGAAGGCAATCAAATAGAGTAATATTTTCATCACTTCCAAAGAGGTAGTACATGAACGTTTACTACTTCAAAAGAAGTACTGCCAAAACTAAGGCTATTAAGTAGTCCTTAACAGACTAAAATAAACCGAAATGCGGCGAGTTCATAAAAGTTCGAATAGAACTTACTTACGGCGACAATACAGTCGTTTTCAATGACGACCGTAGAATTTCTAATACTTTGTTTCAATAAAAAATAAAATTGTTTTATGAGGTTGTTCGATCAAAAAACATAAAACCATTTTAACGTGCATTTAATTATAAAACTTTTAAGTTCGTTTCATTCAAAATAATATATTTTCATAAAAACTTTTGAAAGGAACATTGTTTGTTGACTAATTTTTGAATCAAAAAACCAGGTCCACAGGCTAAGTTTCTGTAGATTAATGGAAAATATTATCAAAAGAAGTGTTTTTCATGAAAATAAGACAAACTAAATGTGTTCAGTCCTACCTTAACTATCTGAGATGTAATGCTTCGATGTGTTTTGCATATAACTGTGGCGCGGGCTGTACTTAAAAGGCTTTCTGATTTAAAAAATTTTAAATTTTGAACTTTAAGTGCAAGACTCCTATAAATACGTACTTTTTATCGAAAATTTTTTTAAACCAAATTTTCAAAATTTTTTTAAACAATAGATAAGTTATTGTGAATATAGTCCAAAGACTGTTGGATTTAAGAATTGTATTATTAAAGCCGTAACATTTCTTTTTCTTTTTGAGTTTCAGCAAAAGGGCAACATTTTTTCAGCACTTTGCCTAAAAAATTTATATTTCTGCCCGTTTCTGCTAAGTGTTTTACCATTTGATAAACAATGGTGTTCTTTTCTGAAAACGTCGCTCCTAGGAATGTAAAAATGTTATATTTTATATATCCAGGATGAGAACATTGCCTCGAATTCTTTGATCTTGGCTTTTATTAATATATAATCAATTAATTTAATTAATTAATTTTTCATGTACGAATTCATTATAAGGGATTTTATCAATGGGCAATCATTCTTTGATTCTGTATATTGCATAAAGTTTTGTTTCTGACTTTTGTCTGGCTTAATATCGAAATAAGGAAATAAGAAATATAAAAGCTTTCTGAAAAGCGATAACGAAATTATATAAAGTAATATGTTAACATATAGACATGTAATTAATACAAATTTTTCTGAAATATGTTGCACTCTGAAGTTTGAACTAACTGCAGAAGATTTGCATGTTGCCAATTAGGCTAGCTAAAATAGTCATTACCTAATCGACGCATTAGGCATGCATGGAATGAGCCATATATTTATTAATCTCTCTATAGGTAAGAAATATCGTATCTTATAGAAACTCTTATGCGAGTAAGACATTTAAGAGCCTGACCTCACGTATGCTATTGTGTTAAACATTACTGCAGTCTCATCAATCATTGAAAAATATTGAAAAGGAGTTGTATAATTCCGACTCAAAATATAATGGACTGTATTAGCTCTAAGCTTTGCGGAATTATGACGCAACGCTCGTGAACTAGTTCAAAGGTTGTCCAAAAAACAAACAAAAAAAAAGGAGTTAGAAACTTATGATGCGTTGTAGGAAATAATCATCACAGGAAATAAACATCACAGCATCACAGTAATTGGAAAATTGTTTGTCATAAAACAACACATTTTGGAGCAAAAAAGTAACGACAAATTAAAGTCATGGTTATAATTGCAATAATTTGATCAAAAACTATGAGAAAATTTTATTTATATCAACATTAATTTTATAGATTTTTTGAAAATCTCTAAATAATTTCAATAAAAAATCAACTTTAGAACTGAAATCTCTTCCAATGACAAAGTTAACTCAATGAATTGCTTTACTATTTTTTTTTGTGCTGGATATGAAAATAACAAATTAGTTGTACGTAACCACTTAATGTTACCAATTACCCGTATATGCTCGTTTAATTTTAAAAAATGATTATAAATTAAATCTTGTGGATATTTTCTTAATTATGACAACATATTTTGTTGTAGGATCCCTAGAATATCTAGTAGATGACGCTATACTGACCCGTATATCTAAAATACGGCAAGTTATTAATACTTACAAGTACGATCCATCGATTGTTCTCCAAAAAAAAAAACTATAATAATGTTTAACCAATTGAAGCAAATAAAGCTGTTTTGGTACGGGATGGAAGACGTCGAATCTACCAAAAAATTCAAAATAATGTTTTTAGTGGTTTGTGGCACATCATGCTCAACTGCACATCTCCCGCTACGCCCAAAAATTCTGGTTTGTATAGTGAACGTCGAAAGGACGCATCTAAAAGTGCTTATAGCTATTAAGTGAATTTGGTTAATAAACCACACATTTATTTGAGAATATTATAACTATATATATATAGTTATAGTTTTACTTTCTTTAGTAAAATTGCTTTTATTACTATTCTATTTATAACCGTTTATGGGTTTCGTATAAAAGACATCCATGACCACAACTGGCTACATTTCATTGAATGCCTAATCTTCTGAATTGAAAACTCTGTCAAAATATCTATATGAATATGAATTTGCTGATAAATAGTCAACCCCTTTTTTCGCTTAGTAAATATCTGATATGCAATGTGGAGTTTTCTTAACTATTTGGAAGTTTATGGTTGCTTTTTTTGTCGTTTACATAAGGGTACATTAAATAATACAAATTTGCAATACCATAAATATGAAAAATATGTTAGATAAACAAAAATTAATTTCTACTGATATGGAAGACTGCTAGAAGCTTTAAATGAAATGAATTTTCAATGTGCTGTCTAAACGTGAAATCATAAGACAACTTAAATATGTTATTTCGCGTGGAATAATAAATAATTTTTTAATCCAAAGGAATAGAATTTCAAACTGCCTAAAATAAATATTTGGTAAATTGACAACTGAAAATGGTAACTCAAATGGCAACATTATTTCATTTTAAAGATTAAGTTTTTAAATTTTTTACTTCAGTTTTTTGCATCTAATTATTGTCTTCTAAATTTCTTTTTTTTTCTCTTTTTCTCACAAATAATATTTCAAAATAAAATCTAAATTGTTTTCGATTCTAGCGAATTTTTTTCATATTTGCATTAACAAGCCATTGCATTCATTCTACCGTCTAAGAACATTTTAGCTGATGTTTCCGCCACATCTACAATTTCATAATTTTTGAATGCCCCGATTTTCTTGTATGTTAAAGACTTTTCAGACTAACTGTAAATTATATTATAATATTTCAGCAAATTTGTTATAGTATAATTTTCTATCTATCCGTAATAAATTGTAATTTAAATTGTAGTTAGTTAGTTTATTATTGGCAGTAATTAAACTTGCTTATTTTATTCTATTATTTTATTTTACATTTGCTATTTTGTGATTTTATAATTCGATTTGTCTAAAGGAAAATGGAATTTTATTTACAAATGGGTTTGAGTTAAAAAATTTGGTTTAATAAGGCTTCTAAGAAAAATTATTGTTTTGTTTCAACAAAATTATATATGAAATGTTTGTATTTTTTTTTTTTAATAAATGATTGGTTTTTATGTAATAAAATTGACATTAGTTGTATGTTATTATTGAGTGATGGTGATTTAAACGAGCTATAAATGAAACGAGTAAATAATCAATAAGATTGTGTCAAAATTAACTGTTGGAATTTAAGAGATATGATAAATTATATATATAAATTGAGTAGAAGTTCTCAAAATTGTGAAAGATGTAAAATTTAAAGTAAATAGCAAAAACGTTTTTACGATTATTTATGTAAGATAACAAATATTTTTTTTAATTAAAATGAAAAACTATAATTAAATTAACTGAAATGATACAGAATATTGATAATTTCCAGAAATATATCAGAAGCTGGATTGAAACGTCACTGCGTCTACGAAATTAGCTATGTCTGTTATATTAATTTAGAATCAACGCATAAATACAAAAATATATATTTTTGTACAGCATTTCTGCTAAGGATTATACATATTAACTTGAAATAGCTTCCGAACTAATGATTTGTGGATTAGACTTATAACATTCATTTCTTTAAATTTCCCAAATGTTAATTGCAATATATTTGTATATGATATTTGCGTTCCAAGTAGGATATGTGTAATATACATATACACTTTTAGGATTATGTATTCGAAATTTATAAAACTTTTTATGCATCTCCTTTTCGATCTAGGTCATTATCTGAGTAAACAAATATGTATGTAATTTATTGAATGTTAGATTTCGATAGGACCAAAAATGTTGAAAATGCGGATTTAATTTCACCATATTCCAGACAAGCGGCGAATTTGAGAAAAACATCACACTAATTGTAAATGTCTCCAGTACTGAAAGTATATTTAAGTGTTTTTTTACAGTGGAAGTAACAGTAATTTAGCGGCAATTTAAAGGACGAATTTTACAGCAATGGGATTCAGTATACTGACACATTTCTGTGGTTAAGTGTTACTTATAGGCAAATATTAAATATTTGTGGTCATGCTGCACAAACCGTGTACTTAAGCCAAACAAATTGTGTTTACATAGTTTACCTACTAGAATGTGCCCTAGTCGAGGAACATAAATATTGATTGCTCTGTTTCTACACATATTGTGAATAATGGGTCTTTCTCATTGCTTCACGAAGATGAAACAAATTTCTATATATCATGAAAATTTAACTTCCTATAGGATTAGTATCTGCGTCAGCATTACTCAGAAAAGATTTAAAAACGTGAGAATTTAAAAAAAAAAAATTAATGATGTCATTTTCTTCTGGATATATTTATTCTTTCGAAATGGTATCGTGTATTTGGTTTTTTAGGAAAATGGTTAATGGACACATTTTGTTGCGTATTTTCTTTGAAGCAAAAATGAAAATAAGTTCGCAACACTGAAGGCAAAAATACCTCGAAAAATTCCGCAAGTAGGAGTCAGATGAAGACATTTTTAAAAACTAAAACAAAATCTAATAACATATAAAGCGAAATTTATTTCCTAAGAAGATATCCTGCTATTCCAAAAGTGATAAAATATTGCTTATTTTAATAGAAGTTATCTGCTAAACATTTAGAACACTATAAATATTTTGAAATGATTTTATAGAAAATTATAATAATTTATAAATCTAGACTAGTTTTTTAAAGAAACGTCGGAATGCGTGCTATTTCGAATGTAATAATATTTTGAAAATTGTAACAAAATTTAAAGCGTTTTTGAGAATTTTCGCGTGGAATAATAAATAATTTTTTAATGAAAAACAAAAAAAAAAAAAAACGTAAAATTAAATTAAGTAAAAGGATTCGAATTATAGAAAATTTCCAGAAATAATATCGGAAGCTGCCTCTAAGAAATTAGCTATGGGAATTTTATCAACTTATCAAGAAACGTCAACAGTTATTTCATGCGGTGCAGCGTTCTCCTTGGAATAGTTCTCGAATCAATAAAGATATCGCCAAAGGATTTGGAAGCCACATTTTTGACTACTTTTTGAAAAATTGCCTGTAACAAATTTGGTGGGCGAAGTTACGAAAAGCCGAATGTTTTTTTTTTTTGTTTTTTGGACGCACATAGTTAAAAAATAAAACAAGTTTGTTCTGTTATGAATTGGTAGCAAATAGTTGTTAAATATAGGAATCTATATAGAACGTAAAATGCCATCGTTATATAAATGTTGTGTTTAAAGAGGTACAATAGGGCGAGATCCATATTGCGTGGAAAGAAACAGGATGTGAACTCTCTATGCAATCGTAATTTGATGATTTTATAAAGGACTGGAAAAGATGTAAGTTTTATATCAGGCGACTAACTAATGGCCATATAAGCTATAAGCTATGCGCATTTAACAAATGAACTTGAGTTAGTTCTTTTTGAAATTGTTTCATAAAATTGTTTACATAGAAATAATGTTAAAGCTTGGGGTTTAGGAAAAAAATATCTAAATTGGATTTCATTACAGTTAGGCGAGTGGTATATATTACGATTGATTGAAGTAACCAAATAGTTCTATTGGTCAGAACCTAGTAAATGATATTTTCACTTAATATGAAATTTTGGAATTGCAAATTTCAATCTAAAATTCAAATTATATGGAACGAAATTCAAAATTTAAAGTTTAGATTAAAAAAATAACTACTGAAGCTGATATTACCCATTTGAAATTGGTTGAGAATCAATTGAAATTTAAAACACATCGTCGAATACTAGGAACAAATCAACAGAAATTCAAAATACATAATTTCAAATTGAAAATATATTAATTTAAATTCGAAACATTATTGCTGTAATTTAAAAAAAACATATTCAATTGTAAATTCAAATATATCACAAACGACTCTACTTCTATGCAACGACAAAGAAGCAAAAGAAAGTTAATGTCGCAACTATATATTCGTTATTTGATAGTTAATTTATGTTAAATTTAATCGTAGCGAAAGAATGGTATAAAGTGTCGAATGTATTTTCAAATTTCTATTGCTGATTTTTCAAGTTTAATTCATATATTTGGTTTTCAGTAGCTTTGTGTTTAGTTTGTACATTCTTGAAAACAATTCAGACGAAGTATTGTTTCTAGCGATATGACATTCTTAGTCCAATATTCTCATTCACCTAATCTCTCGTTAGAAGTCTCCACACATTTCTTTTTATAATAACTTGGAACAAAATTGATTTTTGGTTTTAATTCGCTGTATATGAGCAAAAAGGTAGTCACCCAAATTCTCTCTACTTCTCCTAAGATGTGTAACAAAACATTGATTGAAACTTCTGGTTATACACTCTGGTCCTTCGAGCCTGATAAACTTTTTAATTAAAGACTTTGCTCTGAATTCCAATGAGTGTATGTTGAATTTCAACTAATGTTTTCAAAAGAAATTGAAGAGGTTTAAATTTCATCATTTGGAATTCTATGCCCATTAACTGAAACTCGAAACATATCAATATCATTTTCAATAACAAATATATAATTTAATATCGACTTAAAATGTTCTCATTCTAAACAACGCTACAGAAGAAAAGTTCAGTTATTTTGTTTCATTTGCTATCAATGGAATTTTGGGAGAATGAAGTTATGTATTCGCTAAATAACAAATAATTTAATGCAAACTCAAAAATAGAGTTTAGAAAGATAGGTGTTAATACCTTTCAGTTTTTGTGTTTTGCATTTCGATTTGCGTGTTTTTAATTTCAATTAATTTCGAATTTCGACTAGAAATTAGGAATATTATTTGCTGCTTTTAAATGTACTAGAAATTTACAACTTCACTTTATATTTTCATGATTCCTAGTCGAAGTAGTGCAAAAAGTTTCCCATAACTTTGTGATTTTTAGTCCAGTACATTAACATCGTATTTATGACAACCTATTTTCCAAATTATAAAGAAAAGAAACAAAGTATTTAGTGTTTTTTATACAAATGATTGGAACATTTTAAGTTTGTTGTTTTATTTGAAAACCATAAATTAATTACATAAAATAAATAAGTTTACATCAATTATAAATTCAAATTAATATACAACTAAATACAATTAATAGAAATGAAAACTTGCAAATTAAATCTTACACAAAATACAACGGAAAGAGCTATTAAATAAAAGTAAATGAGTAAATTTAAATTATATATTGCTTTAGAATATAGATTAAGTACAGCTTCTTTTTCGTTTAAGTTAAAGATTTTTTGTTGACGATAATATTTCGTTGTTCACTATTATTGCTCAAGTTCACTAAGCTCAGAAATGTTACGGGAATTGAGTTCGTTTTTAGGTTGTACCTTTGTAAAAAGTTTAACTTAAACTTCTGTTAATCTACAAATCATAAAAAAAGAGAACAAATAAAAAACAAAACACAAGAAAAGAGAAAGAGAGAGAAATAATTTTAAATATCGTAGATTATTTGCATATTAATTATTATAAATATAATTATAATTAACTACTAAGTACTAATGGCGTTATGTTCAATTTGATTTCGGTTTTCTAAAATGTATGCGATATCGTAAATAATTAGAAAAAACTAATAATATTAAGAACCAAAAATATTTATTTGTTGCATTAAAAATCGTTAATAAGACTAACAATAGATTAAAATCTAATACGTCTTTAATTATCTAAAATTTAAGTATTAATATTTTTCATTCGCTAATTAAAAGAAATTTAATGCCAAATAAAAAAAATCGTTTTCGAAATATGTTTTCGTTAAGTGAAAAATTATGTTTTTTTCTCAGGAACAAATATGGGTTTTCAGCATTAATTTTTACAAATTAATAGTTGATTTTTTTTTTCTTTTTTTGTTTTCATTAAATATTTATAAAAAAAAACTGAAATGTTTTAACTTATACTCATTTTACACATTATAATTTCGTTTTCTTTTTTGTATATATATATATATATATATATATATATATATATATATATATATATCTGTGTGTGTGTGTCTGTTTGTATGTTTGTCTGTTTGATGTAGGTATAACTACTTATTTTCATGTAATATGTTTAATATTATTATTACTTTATATTTAATTGTTCACCTAATTTAATGATATTTTTTTGAGAGTATATATAACTATTTGTTTGGGGGTTCCTTCATTTTTGGTTTTGTTTGTTTGTCTGTCGTACCTTATTTAGTTTTTGTATGTATGTATGTACCTTAAATAGACTAGAATAATTTGGTTTTAGTTGTCATATGATAATAATAATATTGGTATTCAGTAATTAATTTAATTTTTTATTTCTTTTTTGTTAGCACCTTGCTTTTATTTGTTGTTATATTACTTTTCAATTGCAATTTGTGTACGTTTTCGCTGTGTCCTTTTTAGTTAGTTTGTTTTCTCCTGCTTTGTTTGAGTTTGAAAAGGATTTACCGAGCGTTTCTTGCGTGTGTGTGTGTATGTGTGTCTGTGTGCTGTTGATGATATTTGGTTGGCTTTTCTCCTAGTTTATTTATTTTTTTATTTATTCATGTTGGCAGTGTTTATTTGTATTGTTGGTTTGCATGATTCTTTCTGTTTTTATTGCTTGCTGTCATCTATGGTTGTCACCTATGGTTTCCTTTTAACATCGTCCTTTTTGAACATAATATAAATTAAATAATAACTTAATGAAAAATAATCTCAATATCAATTCTTTTCCTAAAAGCCATTACGAAGAAAAAATGATCTTTATTGTCAATTTGAGTCAATCTGACATGCAGATCTCATAAATAATCAACCCATTACTACTCGATTTATGAAATATATTACACCACGATCGGTATTTATCAATGTGGAGAAGAAAACTGAATATGTTGCCGATATCGATAAAATATCGATTAAATATAAAATAATTATCGATAAAATATCGATTAAATATAAAATAATTATCGATAAAATATCGATTATATATAAAATATCGATGGCCATTAGTTGACTTCTTGTGATTAAATGGCATAAATGTGTTTACAGTTTGGTATTCCAATACGCTAGCAATTTTTCATTACTCAATTCTATAGCAATTTTAGAACGGTGACTATAGAATTTTACAAAAAAAAGTATTTATTTTTTATAAAGAAAATCTGAGAAAAAAAATCGTGACCACTTTTTGTTTTGAATATATTGTGAAAATTATTTATAAATTCGAAAAAATGTCTATTCAAGAAAATTGGAAATATTCTCATATATGTATATGTATATGTATATGTCTTTAAAATGTATTTTTCCTTGCCCTGTGAAAAAGTTAATAATTTAACTGAAATTATGGCGAATTTTTTTTTTCTTGAGAATTTTTCAGATTTTTGTAAAGGCGTTAAAGTTACAGAAGTTTATTCGCAACAAATATTATTTTCCGTTCCGCACTTAACATATATTATATACAGAATGTCTAAACTCGACATAGTGAGGCAGCAAATTTTTATAAGGATTATCTTTACTAGCTGTTAGTATGTACTAAACATCTGCAGCAAATTTTTATAAGGATTATCTTTAATAGCTGTTAGTATGTACTAAACATCTGCATAAGTCCATTCTCACAATGAATTCGCATTTGAATTCATGAATGATTATTGAATTCTTGAATTAGAAAGACCTTTGTATGAATGATAATGAATTCAGCCACTGAAGTTGTGTTGTACTTGGTTGTGCTTCGCGAAGACGAAGATTGTATTTATTCGTCCCTTAACACGATCGAACTCGAACTCACTCACATTCAATAACAGAGCGAACGGCAAAGATAAGGGCCACTTGCAATGAGACCGATGAGTCATTGGTATTCACAGTCATGTGTACTTTCTTTTATGCGTGTACTTTCGCTTGTAACAAAACAATGCTGACTTATTAGAACCAAAACTGCCTGTTCGGTTCAAACACGTGCTTGCATTATGTTAATATTTTCATAATTAATTTCTAATTGTATTACATTATTTAAGAATAGAGATAAGGTGTATTGTTGTAAAACTTTATAGATTAGAGCCTAATTATAAGAAATTCTATGAAGGATACATCAAACGAATCGATGTTGGCAGAACTATCGTCGCCAGTTGAAAGTTTACAATTTGGACAAATAAAAGGAAAGATAATAAGAGGAGAATATAAAATAATTCTACGAAGCAGGAAAAAGTAAGGTTTGGGACATATTTGGAATTATTGATAATGGACGGAGTGTCATAGAAAACATTGTATTTATATGAAAAATAATAATAAAAAAACAACCCTTAAAAACCCAGTTTTTGACTACAAAAACTTTATATATGACACACATGAAATCAAAAACACAGATTTTTTCAAGTACTTCTCCCTTGAAAACATGTTAGTCTTCTCCGCTAACAAACCGAAAATTTTAAATCTAATTTAAATTTGATAGGCCACGAGTCTGCATGCAAAGTTTCAGCTCGATTGGATCACGGGAAAATGGTTAAAAGTCTATTCAAAGTTTTTTCTTTTGTAAGATTTCATAGAATAATTCGGGTAGGTGAATGATTTTCTATAATTCGAATTCGAATACTTCGTAAAAGTACTGGCCTCACTCGCGCCAACGCTCTTATTTACAACATACATTCATACCGAAGCAAACGAATTCAATGAGTTCGGGTTGTGCTGAGTGTGAATCATAGTTTGTGAGAATGCTACAAGTTGACGAATTCGAAGAAATTCATGCTTTAACAAACTCGAGTCTCTTTTGCTTTCACTCATTGGTTCTCATTGAAGGTGAACTGAGTGAATTGAATGTCAAAACTGTTAGTGAGTGCCTCATGGGTAGGTTTTTTAGCGTTCATGCAGATGTTTAGTATGTACGAATATAATTTTTTACATTAAATACGCCATAATTCAATCAATTTGTTCATTCATATGTGTTTTGAACACACAAATTTCTGATATTTCTTACTCCTCCTAGTTCTTATACAAATTTGGTACTTTAAATATGCATGACAATTATGATTTCCTGTTGGATTTTCTCTATTTCATTATAGTTCATAAGTTATTGTGTGTTAATGCTTAGTATTTCATGCTTTTTTATAGGTCTTTCCCACGCCCATCAATTTTTATAATTACTCAAAAGTTTGTGGCCACAAAGTTGTCTTAAATGACAAAATACAGCAAAAATGCAAATATCACGAGAACACACTCATGGTAAATTTTGAATACCTTGAAAAAAGGATTTTGATAATTTTGGATTTCTTTCCTATAATCATCACACAAGAATCCCAATATTTTTAGAAAGCAACCACGAAAAGCCGTTATGCGTAGAGACTTTTGCTAAGGTAACGTCTTTTTAAATAGTAAAAACTGTTCTTTCTAGCAATTAAAAAGGGCATATATGACCGTTTCAAAAAATGTAGTCGAACTATGTGCGGAAATTTATTAGTAATGGATTAAGACAAATTTAATTGTCATATGCATATACATATTGTCTAATAGATTTCTTCATTAAAAAGCACTGACTTAAGGGTAAACTAAATTCTAGCAAAAGAACACAATAAGAGGCAGTATGTTCTGATTACTACGCTTGTTGGTTTTCGTCGCTAATTAAGCATAGAATGAGTATTTGCAGGCATATTTGGGCCCGAAGTTAATGCATATTTGAAAAACCTGCTGTAGCTTAAGATCAAAACAAAAGTTGCGTATTTGGAAACCAAACATAAGCTTTTGTAAATGACTTTTTAATGCAGATTTGTAGTAGTTTAAATCCTACAATAACTTTTTGAATTTGAAAAATGTTTTAGGAAAACTTTGTTTAGCTATTAAACATATACGAACAGAGATTTTTTTTTCGAATTTTCCTCAAATATAGTTTATAAAAGTTTTTTAAATTTTTATGAATAGAGCCGCAAGTCTTTATAATTATCAGGCACTCCTTTAGTTCTACTTAACATAAACTTAAATATAGTTTTTTAAACACATGTTCAAAAAAAAAAAAAAAAAAAAAAAAAAAAAAATCCCTCACTTGCGAATATAAATTATTATGGGGAATATTCAAAAAGCACTTGCGAACTATTTCTATTAAGGACAGGGAATTTTATATTGTTATTACCCTGAAATAATCATAAAATATATGAAACGCGAAAGTATATTTTCTGAAATAATTATAAAGTACCTGAGCCGGAAAAGTATATTTCCAGTCAAAAGTGACCAATTTTTGTTAATAGGTGAATTTCATCTACCTATACATATAAATCCCATATATTTCTGGTTGAAGAAGCCAGATATGCCATAATGTAATGCTAATGTCAATTAATGCCACTTCCCATACTTTGTCAAGTTTCGATAGATAAATACCGATCTTTGAAAAACGGAAATTTAATTTTAACTATCTCGTCTAAACAGAACATTTTCGGTTCCTCTTGCTTCAATTTTTCAACGAAATGACAATATTGAGACTGTTTCTATCCAGACATGGTACTTTGGAAAAAAACAATTATAATAATAGGTGCATTCATTTCGATCCGTATAAAAGATTCGCTATATAAATATGACTGTATATAAGCAAAAAATTCCCATAGAATAAATTGCTTAAGAGACAGCTTTACTCAGAACGCGGCTTTTTCTTCTTTCTATTTATGTTGCTGGTGTCCATGTGGATACTTTCTTCCAATCCACTAGAGCCGTCTCCTATATGCGGAGCAAAGAGAACGCACCTAATGTAGTTAAATTATGCAGATAAATAGCGTCAAATTACAACAGCCAAATCATATTAATAATTTCATTAAATTCCATCATTCATTTTTTGTTAGAAATAGAAAGACTTTCATTTCATTCCCTTATTATATTTGGTATAATTAATGCAAATAATCTGGTGAATGATAATGTGTTTTTGTTCTTCTGCTTGGTCTTGTTGGTCTCTAAAAGTTACAATGAATGCTTAAAGTCGTCAATTGATTTCCATTTGTTGTGGTTTCTAAAAAATGTATGCAATTTTCATTTATTGGACGGATATTAAATATATATTATTTGTTTTGTTCGTTTTTATGAGAGATAACATAAAATTTTGTGGTAATAATGGTAAATCCTTTCCGAGGATGTCTTTGTTTTTTTAGTTTTTTGCTATTTGTTTGGCAAAAAGTAATATAACTACAAATAATTGCTTATGTTGTAGATTTTTTTCTATGACTTTTTTTTTAACTAATCTTAAAAAAAGAACTCTGTACAATTTTATTTAATTGGTAATGAGATTATTGTTTGTTTTTACTTTTTCTGGTTTTTCAATTTTCTTTGTCTCCTTAAAAAATTGGGATTATTTATAGAATTACTTTTCGATACGAGTCACATGGACCGTTTACTGTTCCTACTCGACTCGAATATTGATAACTGTTGGATTTTGCATTTTTGCATTTTTAATGGTTTTGTTTCATGATTTTCGCCTCTTCTTCTTTTTCTTCATAAATATGATTTATGGTATGAATTTAATGGGGTGTTTTTCATTTTGGAGGATGTTATCATTTATGCATTTCTTTTGAGATTTGTTTTTTTTTCTTAAAAAAAGGTATTTTTTTAATACTTTCTTTTATAGTTGTTGTTTAAACTTTAAGAGTGTATGATGTATGTATGGATTTCCCTTTGTTGTTGTTGTTGTTGGGTGTATTTAATATGATATATATAAATTTTATCTTGTTGTTTTTTTGTAATATTTTCTGAATGGTTATTAGATGATGCGCGCTATTTTCTTTTGGTTTTTGTTGTTTCATTTTGTTTTTGTTTTCTTACTTTTTGTTTTGAATATGTTTTTTTCGTTTTGTTTTCTTTTTTTATGTAATGATAAAATTTACTTGTTATTTCAAGGATGTTTTGATATTTTTTTTTTCTTCTTTTCGATTTTATGAATTCTTGGGGTATAGTTTTCCATTCGAGGATTTAATCGGTTTTTTTTATAAAAATGACATGATTTTTGTTTGTATCGTTTCGTTCGTGTTCGTATTTATTAGGGGGCCAAATTGATTTTATTGGTTTTTTTTCTTTTTGGGTATAGAGATAGAAAGTCTGGGAGGATTTTGATGTTTCCTACAAATTACACTGACTTGTCATTTATTTGAGGAACTTTCATGAGGAAAAGTACTTTTTGAAATTAGGAAAATAGATACTATTATATTTAAAGAACATTGCCGGCTAATATTTTAGCATAGACTGTATGCAACTAGCATTTAAAACCCTTTGTTTGAATCTGCTGACAGAGGATTGTTGGATAAAACTTATCATATTGGCTAATTGTCTCTGTGCCGCAGCTGTTGTTGTTAACCTACTGCAGAAGCGAATTAAGGACTATTCCATCCTTCGTTCTAAATTACATTTATTTGACAATATGAAATATATTGCTCTTCTCATTCTAAACAAGATCTCATGGCGGTATTTTGCTTGCTTGCTGATAAGTAAAACTATCATTTATTATGTAGTATTTGGAATTTTTTTTTTTTTCAATTTTATTTTTTACTCCGGAAGTTTGTACCAATTCGGTTTAGCTAAGAATGCATAACAGATCTCATTTCCTGTCCTTCCATTAGAATATAAGGAACAATTGTAGGTAACAAGTTTAGAAGGATGTTAAATATCAATTTTCGTGGAAATCAGCAGCATTACCGAAGCTGCGTGCAGATAAGAATATCTCAAAATATTTCTTACTCAATCCTGTTGTTTGAGGCCCATTATTTGTGATTCCAATTGGTAATTAAAATCTTCTGATTAGCTGAATTTTTTTTTGAAAATATATGTACATACTTCTATAAAATTTCCAACTCAAAAACTATTAATTTTTAAACGCAAGAAAAATATATGCGCATATTTTTATAAAATCTCCAATCCTAAACACGAATAACTTTCAAACGAAAACTTTTAAACGAAAGGAAAATATATGCACATATTTTTATAAAATCTCCTATCCCAAACACGAATAATTGAAAAAAAAAAAAAACTGTAGAATTACGGACTATAGCGAAAAGAATGAGAAATCTTTTCCCATTTCTTTTTTTTGACTTATAATTTAATTCTGCACCATTTTGTCGAAAACAATCATTTGTAAATAATTTGTCAATTTTAAGTGAGGTCATACCAAAGAAGCTGAAAGCAATGAACGACCGAAGAACATCAGAAACCACCAAAAATCCTTGTAATTACTAACAGTAGTAGAAAGTTTAAGTTGCGGGAAATATTTGTGATCCTAAATGGCAACGTAATCGCTATTTTCTGATGATAATTTAGGCATGACAATAATTGCGGAATAAAATGATCAATGATCAAGTGGATT
>JAHXMU010000479.1:58610-80113 GCA_019455685.1 Philornis downsi | reverse complement strand
GGCATGACAATAATTGCGGAATAAAATGATCAATGATCAAGTGGATTGCAGGTTCTTATTGCCTTCTCTGTTAAATACAATAATGCAAGTTTTTTTTATACGGAATGTGATAGTGAAAGAAACATAGATCTGCCCACCAGCTTTGTGGAAAAAACCTGGCGAAAGTCAAGCAGATCTACCAAAAACGTAACGCTCCTCAAGGTTACCATATACGAATCCCGCAATGGCCATAACCATTCACCGAGTGAATAGTACTGAATAGTAAATATTATATCATATTTGTTTCTAAAATGAAATCTCGAAAAAATAAATAATACTAAAGTGATGAGAAAAGGGTGCTCTTTTAACGAGACAATACAACGTGTCACGATTTGATAGTTAGAATGGCAAAATTACATATATAGAAGTGCTATAACGCAGAAACTATCCACCATTTTTGCCATATCTGACTCCCAGTGGAGATTATCTCTTGAAAAATCTTAAAAGGATAACATAGGAAGGAAAAAAGAGGAATTGATTGTATCACTCATTAATGATACTGAATTTCGAGAATATTTTTTTTTTTTGTGTTTCAAATCCCAGATCTTATTGACGTAATCTCTATTTTAATCTATTATAGATTCCAAAAGTTTCGATTAAATAATGGCTGTAATTCTGCCTAATTCTTTGGCATACATTTTTCGTAGATATCTGCAGAATGTTTACCATATTTCTTAAAGTTTCCTACATGACCTAGTTAGAATATTTTGTAACAGGTCAACAACATTACCAAATTGTTAAATACGAATTCCTTATGCGTATATGCAGAATTTGTAATACATTTCTTAAAGATTCCATACAAAACTTAGTTGAAGCAAGAATTATTAATACAACCTGTAAAACTTAGTTTTAAATGAGATAATACAGATAAAGCCGAATCAACCCGTAGATATACGGTGTTACGTAAGTGACTAAAATTTGTAGAAGAAATTTTTATTTATTAAACAATTCATTAACGATATCTTGGGTTCTAAGGGAAATCCGATTTTAGGTTAGAAAATATTGTTACATGTTTTAAAAATTTAATTTAATTTGTATTAAAAAAGATTTCCTAGGTAAAAAATAAAATAGCCTATACAATTACAGTGTGGATTGAATGATTGACATATTGACAAGTTTGGGTCTTATTCTTTGGTTCATATACGAATATGGATGAAATTGCTAGCCACACTTTGTGTGTGATAGGAAATTCCCAAAGATTCTAGAATGAATGTGAAAAGGAAATGCGATTTTGTATTCGAAATTTCTATCACAACTCCTTGCAGGTTTCCTAACATGTGGTGGTCAAGGCCTAATAATGATTAATCTCTGATAAAATTCATAGTCAATTAAAGATTCTATTGTATGATAAGAAAAATAAGGGGAAGATGACAGTAAAACAGAGGACATTAAACTATCCCTGGCAGCTATGCAAGATACAAGTATTGTTAGATTTGAACTTACTATTCTTATCTGACATTTAATATTTTCTTTTTTATTAAATTCGTTATACTCCAAAATATATTGGAGTTCAATAGAGTTACGAAATGAAATTGTATTTTGCCATCTATTTTTGAATATTTGTACAATTTTTATGGATTTAAAATAGAGACGAATTCTAGGCAAATATAAGCTTTTTGGATCCCACTGGATGATAATATAACTCATACAATAAGTTGTGCTATAGTAGAAAAAATAGGATTCCCTCAAAGTTGTACTAATGATTTATATCCTCTTACTCTGTTAGAGGTAAAGAATAGATTTGGAAAAGTATTGGTTGGAATTGTTGCAGATAAATATAATCTGTATACCAAATAAACTTTAGAAATATTTACGATTTTGTATGAGATTTGGTTTGGAATTTTTTTTTTTCAACATGAATTGGAACCAAATAATGAATCATTGATTGAATTCTGAGACTATTTTACAACTTTTGTGAGTATTTCTCTTTAATCTCTTTAATAATAAAATAGGATCAGACGGTAGAGGATCCTTTCAAACAATGCCTGTTAAAGATGCACATGTACAAAATCTAATGTTTTTGAAAAGTCTGTTAAAAATAATATTTAAATAATAAAATAATTACTGGTACCAAAACAACTTGAGTCAAAATTGTATCTTTTTTATTTTGGAAATTTGAATATTACGATCATAAAATAATTTCTTTGCATACTTCTGCGCAATGCCATTACAATACGTAGTCGTTTTGAGGTGATAGTTATCACATACTAAAAGCTCATTTATTTTTTACAAAGCTTCTTAAATTCGTAGCTTCAAAAATTCGTATCATTTTAAAGTTTACAAAAGACGTTAATAAACAATACCTAGATTACTGGCGTGAACAAAAACACTTGAGTCAACATTTTAGATCCATGTGAATTTGACTGAATTTTTTTTTCGAAACTTTATAAAAATCTTGGCACATTTGCAGGCATTCATCAAGTCTATTTTAACTTTCAATATTAATTTCAATTTTGTAGTTTGTTACATATTAAGAAAAGCCATAGCATTTGGAATTCCAAATCATATTTATTCGCGTCGTTTCGCTTAATGTACAAACTATAAATAAATCATTATTGTGGCAATTTCATGCCCATATAATTAGTAACATTTTTGCTTTTAGCAATATTTGAAACAAATAATTGGAAATTCTGCAAATGCATAGTTTGGTTGACACGTTTGCATAATTTAAAAATTTGTGCACTTTTCCTAATTGAATTTCTTCTCAAATTCTTTCTCCATTTGTAGTCAAATCATCCCCTCTGCTTCTTCCTACACCCAACTTTTTTTCTTTGTTTGCTTCAACATTTTGTATAAAAAGAATTTTCCTTTTTTTATAACATTTTCTCTTGTATTTTGGAAATGAACACGTTGAATTCTCTCCGATTTTAGCCTTTTCACACAATGGGTTATCGTTCAGCGTTCTTGGTTGTCATCGTAATTCCGTCCAATACAACAATGCAATTACACACCGGGTGTTGTCTCCAAACTTTTTTTTCAACATTTTTTTTATTAAATTTATTGTTTGTTCATTTTAAGCTTAAGGTTCTATCATGATTATAAAGTGTGTTGATACTACACCAAAGCAGCAGAGCCAGTGTGATACAAAAACAAACGTTGCACGTCTCAATGATCTCTGATCTGATGTGTGTTCTAACTCAACCTGACCGCTCGATGGGAAATCGGACGGTAAGGTCGTCTCTATATGCGGGTGATGGCTTTACTCATGATGTGATTGGCATTGATGATGTTACAGTGATTTGTTTGATCTTATCGACTAGGGTGTTATTAATATTTTACACATTG
Organism: Philornis downsi; assembly: GCA_019455685.1. Lineage (NCBI taxonomy): Eukaryota > Metazoa > Arthropoda > Insecta > Diptera > Muscidae > Philornis > Philornis downsi. The sequence continues at coordinate 76,789 of JAHXMU010000479.1, read as the reverse complement.
CCTTTAAAAAAATAAAAGACAATTGGCATTATTATTCAGATCCTTAGCTTAAAGTGATGAAAAAAAAACAAAAAACTTCGTTTGATCTATGTTATATGTTTACTGCTCGTCCCCTGAGATGACTTGATGAGGGACTGCTACAGATGACTAGATTTGACTATAACTTGAGCTGCTGACTGGAAGGTGATGGAGCAGTTGCTTTCTTGAGTTTTGTGCGTCTTGAAAAATCGTGGCTCCCCTTCCCATGCAACGCGCCCTAGTGTCGTAGACTCGCTTTGATTTGTAGGTGCTGGTAATGATCTTCCTCTGTTGGTTGTGGTTGGTTGGTGTTTAGTTGATGATGAAGTTGATGTGGCTTTTCTTTTTGTAAATTGCTAATAAAAAAGCAAGTTGGCAGCATTGTTTCCTATATTGGTTTTTTCTTTGGTTGAGTTTATTTTTTTTTTGTTTGGTTTTCTCGTTTCATTGAAGTTTTACTGTTTTTTTAGATGGAGACAACAGTTTGCATTCTGTATGGTTTCTAATACTCCCAATATCATGCATCCTGAATTTCGCCCTTTAGTCCAGGCACCCTGTGGTGTTGGTTATGACCTAAACGATTGGCTAAATCCTGTACAACATCACGAAATATAACCGTATCTATATTTTCACCTAATAAATACAATAAAAACCAATCGCCCATCTTTGAACGACGAACGATTATTTCTATAGCGTCGCGACGCACTAACCTGTAAGACAGAACAAGAAAAAGAAATTTATAAATTAATCGATTAAAAAGGAACGGCCACAAACTTACCTAAAACGCATACGAAATAAGTACACCCTCATACGTGGTGAAAATATAATAACCACCCTGTATATAAGTGTTAATAAGGTTAATAATGTTAATAATATAAACCAAAACCAAAGGAAAATATAGATTTTCTCATTAACAACATTTAATGGCAATATGCATATGGCATCGTGTTTTTCCACCTGAGAAAGAAAATAAAACATTTTAAGTTTATCGGCCGTAAACAAAATTCACATTGTTTCACTTACCTCCCCGCTCGAACCATATTTAAAAAATGTACATTTGGTCATTCTAGGGAATATGTATATCATGGGATCCATGCGATCTTCCTGATCGTCCTCCATATATTTTATCACATCTAAGCCAAATGTCATAAATTCGCCATCGAAAAATCGATTCATAAGAAACATTTGACCTGAAATAGAACAATGCAAAGAAATCTTGTAGTTTTAATCAAACCACGTAACAACAATATCAATATTCATAAATCATTGTTAATTATCTTGCAAATGGTTTTTATTTGAATTGCTATCATGCAAAATAAATTCCACTTGATTTTTTGTAGCTTCATTTTATATTGCTTATGAACTTATTTGTTTATCATTTAAACAATTGTCTATAAGATATGTAGTTGTATGTATATGCAATTATGTATGTATGTGGTATATGTCCATAAATTGTGCGGACTTGTATGTAAATCTTTGTCTAGATTTGTTAATTTTTTCGAGATCATTAAAAATCCCACAGATGTTGCCATAATGTACAAGTAAATAAACAAGACCGCCCAAAATGTAGGTGATGATTTGCTGAATTTCAAATATTATTCTTCGTAATTAAGGAAATATCCATGAAATGGATTTCAATATTTTTCATTTTATCACATTTGGTCTGAAATTCACATGACGTTGTCCACTGTAATTGTGATTAAACAATCTCAGCAGGAAGGTTTTTTAAGACTGGGATAGACCACGTCAAATTTCGAAAAAAAATGTAGTGCGAAAAAATACAAACGCTAATCTCTTAGCTGAATTCTTCTAATCTAGAGATAATTATTTACAATTAGAATACACAAAAATTGGTTTGCGTTTTTCAATTGATTTTCTTAATTGATTGTCTGTGCAAAATTGTAAATCAATTAAATAAGTCGGAGTTATGCCTCAAACGTTTTGAAATTTCAAGTGAAAAGATTATAGCCTTCAGATAGTCCCACTTGTTTTTAATGTACGAGGGTCGCTACTTATGCATATTTCTGGCATATTGTTTTCAACATATTCCCCATGAAGACCAATACAGGTTTGTGCGCGTTTGAACCAATTTTCGAAGCATTTTTCTATTCCAAATGCGAGCATACATTTTGAACGAATCAGCAGATAGTGTGGCAGTGAAAAGTAGTAATAGGATAACCAAATAGGAGTATACTGCGTATTAATTATTTCAATTTCGCCCTTCAAATGGCCACTTGTGTGAATCAACCAATGGGAACTCGCATTGCCTTGGTGAAAAACAATCCTTGTTCGGCGGTTAGTTTTTCTTAATTTTTCAAAGGTTTGTTACAAACAAAAAGTTTGCAAAAATTTATTGCCGAAAAAACAGGCAATTTTCATTTTCTACGTGCTACGAACAATTTTCGCTAGATTTGCCTCGCCTTAGAAAATCCATGTGACCGACCTCCCTCTCCCTCCCTCCCTCCTTGCACCAAACGAAACGTTTTTAAATTATGAAAAATCGGATCCTGCCAAGTGATTATGCGATATCTTTTTGACGCTGATCATGCCAATGCTTAAGGATTTCTGACAATCTTGCATTATCAGCTCAAGAACAGCACCAATGTTTTCTGGCACAAATGCCAATTTTGAAAAACCTTCTTGGAATTCGTCCTAGATCGGACGTCTGCGATAATAGAAACTGAATTAAGTTCATCAAAGCACTCTGCCCTGTTAATTCGCATCGAAAGTTGTGAAAAATAATTACGAGAAAATGCTTACCAGTTAATTAAATTCTTTGGTTGAAATGAATTTTTTCAGTTTACGTTAAGGAAAATGTCAAACTTTCGAAAGAAAATCTCAGATTGCACCAGGCATAAACAGTCTACCTCGTATATGAATGGGAGTGAAATGTGAAACCTAAACATCAAGTCGACGCACACATATCCACGATATACAGAAACCCAAATGTCACAAATTCCGATTAATGTAAGCAACGAACCCCCCCGATTGCTGATGTGACAACCACCATAAGTTTCATACTGATTTTGCCGAACCCTTAATTTCCTGAAATAGATCTTTCAGATCTATCCGATACGATAATCAAATCATTCATCCATTGTATCTGATGAACACCTCGAGCAGTTGTGGAATCGACAAGTCTAACAAAAACAAACTAACGTTCGGAATTTCCATTAAGGAGTAATGAACTTGTTTCTTATTAGTATTGTACAGACCAAAGGAGTATATTCAAGATCATCTATCTTAAGAAAAGTATTGTTTTACTAACATTACTTCACGAAATAGAAAAAAACTTTAACCAAACGTCCTTTTTCAATACTATTTTAAAATAGTGAACCACTTCTGTTTGGCTTTGAATAGTAGAAAATATTATTTGAATAATAGAAAATATATATTCAGTTAGGATTTTTATACAATTTAATTCATGATTACCAAAGTACCTCGATGTGTACACTTATGAATATGAAGACTGATTTTTTTCCAAGTCTAGGCGTTTGTTTTCGTGAGCTGGATCATTTCCAAAAACGTCTTCTTTAAGTAATAAACTATATATTCTACAGGGTGGTGCACGGATCATCCTACTGTCAACTGTCAATAGGGACCGTTATTTAAAGACGTTGAAGCATTTGGTTCCAGCAATATGGAGCAACAGCACGCATAGCCAGATCGGTTATGGCAGAGCTTCAATGAAAATATAAATCAAATCAAATAAATTAATATTCGGAAACTCTCTTTTCCGCTGGCCCCTAAAGTCAGCTGATCTGACTGTACCAGACTTTTTAACAAGAGGTGTGCAAAACGAAACCAAGGAATTTAACTGAATTGAAACAATCCGTTAAAACAATAACTGAGGCAAAACCGACTTCAAGCCTTTAGGTCGCAACGAATAATTTTCTGATCAGGTATCGCATATGCGCGAATGAGCGTGGAGAACATTTACAGTCTATGATCTCCAAAACCAGTCAGTTATAAAAAGTAAAATTGAATTTTCTACCCAATTACAAAGAAAAAATAAATGAAATACATTGATTAGAAAAAGTTATTTGAATTTCTTATTGCAGCACAATTGTTGCGCCACCCTGTACAATTGTTTAGAAGAAAAAAAAAAAAACAAAAACAGAGAATGTTCAAAGCTCTGTCCACTCTTTGCATGAGAAGGGTTTTCTCAATGGGAGTGATAGCGCAGAGACGTTTTTAGCAAACTATTGCCGGTTAACAGGTCGTGTAAAAAACACAGTTTTATCATATATTATATACTGAATTAGCTCGTCTTTGTAATGAAAATGAATATCAGTTGTGACAGAGGGATGGATGGATATGCGTAGGTCGATGTTGATTTTTACAATAATCAAATATATGTAATATATACTTTAAGTGGTCTCAAATGGTCATTTCTAGGTAAAAGAAACATAATGACAACTAGAATTTAATAGGAATATGCTAGTACTTTAACTGTTCGTGTAATACTTCTGAAAGAAGAGATATGACAGTTTTTATGAAGACTTTTAAAGTTTTTTGTTCCATAAAAAATTCACGAAACTTTAAATATTTCGCACAATTTTTTAACCTGTACTCGACTACAGTTTTATGAAGACTTTTGACGTTTTTTGTTCCATAAGAAATTCACGAAACTTTACATATTTCGCTTATTTTCCAACCTGCACTCGATTACCATTGGAAACAATTGATTTCTATGTGTAATTAACTCTTTAGTGGCACAAAGTTTTTCTTTAATTACTGCGGCACTTAATGGATTTAATCAGTCGCTACTGCAAATAAGTGAATTAAGACCCCGTATTAAGGAACATTGATAAAAGGCATCTCCCTGCAGAAACTAGACGAAATATTCCAATTGTTAGTCAGACAATTAATTAGTTGTATCAGTGCTCGAACCTACTATAATTTGCACTACTGTCAACGCGTTTGCTGATCACTGCGCCATGACCGGTAGAAAATATCTAAAGTTGTATTTTTTCTAGAGGAGAGATTGTTCTCGTATAGGCAAGTGTGTTTGTGTTTGTAAACTGCCCTTGCGACACATGCCGTGTGCCATGTAGTACCATGTAGTAGAAAATGCATACATTGCAGTAGTTTCTTTCAGCGTATATACAGAGTGGGCCAAATAAAACCTACTAATGTTAAGCACAAATAACTTTTTTATTTTTTGACATATTTATTTTTCTTTTTTTTGTACATAGATTATAATTGAATTGTTGGAAATTTATTATGAAACCCTACAGTGCAACACAACGCGTTAAAATTATCGAGTTTTTCTATTCTTGTTAACGATCAATTGTTTTAACGCAGCGTAAATATCGGCAACATTTTAATTCCAGATCAGCTCCCACAGCCTTCATGATTAGGAGTTTGGTCGGTCGTTTTGAGGAACTGGGTTCAGTGGCCGACCGTCCTGGACGAGGTGCCCATCGAAATATTCGCACTGAAAAAACGTGGAAACTGTGCGGCAGAGTGTTGCAGATGATCCATCTGTCTCAACTTGCCGTCGTTCCAGCCTATTGGGCATTTCCACAACGACATTGCGTAGAAATTTAAAGTTGGATCTTAAGATGTACCCATACAAAATTCACATTGTGCAAGCACTGCTACCGCAAGACCACCAACAACGACTACAATGCGCTATTCGTTAACATTAGTAGGTCTTATTTGGCCCTCCCTGTATTACTACCCATTGCTAATAAACTTTAAAAATATTTGAGAAATTCAAAAATACTTAGATTTTTTAAAGGCGAGGAAATTCCGATATTTATAACGTTTGCTTTCAAGAAGATGTACCAATTCTTCATCAGATCAATGGAAGTGACAAAAATGATTTTATTCTATACATAACACATCAACCTGTATTATTTTTCTGGTGAAAATTATCTTTTTCATATTATTTAATAGCCAAGACCACAGTTAGACCGGTCTCTCATAAAAATATGTACATAAATTGGGGTGATGTCTTTAACAATTACTGCCAAATGTTGATTTTCATAAACTAAAAAATGGTGGATTAACAAGAAAAATTCCGAAGAATTCCATTTTTTTAAAAGTTGACATAGGAGTGCTACTATGATCAACGTTTTATCGTCCAGATTACGACAGCTGAGAGCTGCAGTATTGTATACGATATGCCTATTTGCAGAATAAGTAAATTTGTTAAAAGTTCTTCTGTTAAAAAGCACATGCATTGATCCTCTCCGGTAAATATTAACTACCACCATGTACTGCTTTAGATTAATAAATAACTATTTAGGTTGCTCAAAAAACACTGAAAATGTCAACTATTCCAAATCCTGCAATCTGTACCTTAGAGAATGTGATACGGACGCAGCCCCAAAGAAAGTGAAAGTATTATAAACGACCTCTTTGCATACATTACACAATGCAACACAAATTTTGCTGATGGACGATTCCTTCACCAAATAATTACACTACTTAAGTATAGTGCAAATCATTTTGTAGACCAATTCTAAGTATCTATATAAAATTGTAAAGAATATATATTGCCCTTTTTGTTTGTGGAAGGATTCCCTAAAAATTTGCACTAAAATGGCTGGCTACCGACTTCAAATACTCTATAAATTTGATGTTACTCCAAATGCGTTGATTTTAATTTATAGATACTTTATAGCAGCCTCTAGTGTAAAATCTGAATAAATACAAAAAAACCGCTTTGTATGGTCAATGCTAAGCGAAAAATATTATTTAAGTTTTAAAAACTTAAATGCATTATTTCCATCACTTACGTTTTCTCCATTTTGTTGGTAAATAAAGATAGGACAGCGGTCCCAAAACTAGCCGACCTGACGTATATAAGTGCCAATAGTTTGAAAAAAAAAATAATTTTGCTGAAAAGTGGCAACTTTATAAAACATATGTTTTAAGTTTCAAGGTGCCATATTGTTTAATACCTTCATTTAACCATCAAAAGTAAACGATCTCAGTGAATTTGTAAATATGGAAAAATTGGTCACCATTATGAAATTCAATATTTCCATTTGAAAGGTCTCAGTCTCATCAACTAGATTTTACTCTGGGAGAGTCCGTTCCTTCAACACCGAACTCCATAGCGGTCGATCAATCGACGTGTCCACGCCAGACACGATTAAGAAAATCCACGAAATGGTATTGGATGATCATCGGCTGAAAGTGCGCGAGCTAGCTGAAATGACAGGCATTTCAAAAAGTGCTATACATTGTATATTGACCGAAGATTTGTGGATGAGAAAGCTGTGCGCTTGCTTTCAATCGTGAAAACTGTGTCGAGAAGATGTTTCAATAGAGTGCTTGGCTATGTTTCACAGTTCGTGCTATAAACAGGGTGTGGGAGCTCTTGAATATCGCTGGAAAATATGTATCGAGCTGAAAGGAGTTTATGTTAAAAAATTAAGAAAATTTTCCCCACTTTTTGTGTCTTCTTTTTTATGTCGTTTAGTTTTTGGACCGCCCTCGAATATGCCTAGAGAAAGAATCGTTTCTTATTAAGCATCTAGGTAGAATTCACAAGAGTCCAAGTCATAGATGTCTGAATTTCATCTATGTTTCTAACAAAATTTGTGATTAAGATAAAATTACAACACACATAATACTTATACATTTATCACGATATTAAATCCTATTGTGGAATAGGTTTTAAAATTACCAAATACCTCATTTAAATTTAGTGCCCCAGTGATAAAGAATCGTTTCTTATTAACTTATTAAGCGCCTATATAATTCACAAGAGTTCAAGTCATAGATGTCTGAACTTCACCTATGTTTCTAACAAAATTTGTAGTTAAAAAAAGTACAGCACATATGTATTACTTATACATCTACCGCGATATTAAATCCTTTTGTAGAATAAGCTTTCATTGAATTGGGGCTTCTATATATTATGACAACGACGCCTACTTTGTAAGCTGAATTATGGCTACGAGTTTATTCAAATTCATATACAGTAAATAGAAGAAAAAGTCGTCGAAAATCAAGTGCATCCACAAAGGCATGAATGAAAACGATAATCCGAAAATTAAGCAAATATGTAAAGAAAAAAAAAAAACAACAACTATTGGTTCTATGCAACATTACAAACTTCACGTTATTCTGTAATCATTGCAAGTCAATAAATCAAACTATTACAAACACATCTGTCTTTTTTGTTCCACTAAGCTACAGCCATTGTTGTCTGCATATTTCACAACAAAAAATATCGACATTACCAATCTTACGAAAATCAATAAATGTTGTATGGTTAATTATGTTTATTTACATATTGGCTTATTTCGCGTATACAATTCAGTGGTCAGTTTATAAAAAATTATCATTAAATTTTGATGCGATTTGTTTATTTTCGTTCATCAAGCAACTGTTGTGGAAAAGTGCAAACATCCGTATCTCATGTGGGTACAGGAGAATGCGCTGTATATTTCAATGAAATACAACAAACGTCTGTGGAATGCCCCTCGAATAAATATTCTCGTCAATGAACTAAAAAGAACATAAATTATTCACCAAGCAAAAATGCAGGATATATTTATTTGAAAACATTTGTCAATTTGCTTTTTCAATTTATTATCAGTCTTCTTGGAAATTTACGTACGTATTGGATTTATTTATTGTTTTGTTCTTTTATTCTTTACTTAGAATTAGTAGTATTTAAATGCCAATTGAATGAAATCCTTAAGAATTTCATGAGAAAATATCGAAATTCACGATACAGTTTACTATATTACTCACCTATCACATTAATGAGTGCTAATAACTCGCACACATAGTATCTGTACGCCCACCAGTTGTGATATCTGTAAAATTTCGTAGAAAAAGTATGGCGCATAAGAAAACAAGAATTATATTAAACAGAAATGACATTTAGTATGGACCATCAGCGGCCCATAAAGTTAATTGGTAAATGCTGATTTGGAGCAGAAAAGTCAACGTACCTTAGATTTTCCCATAAATAATCTAAAAGTAATTTCTTTTTTTGTTTTTTCTCGGCTTCGGAACAGATTCCTATATCTAAGTCCATGATAAGTGCATGAATTTTGCCACCTTCCCAAGACTTCCACAGCCATCTTGGTGTATAAAATAAAATTGCCTGAAAATATAAGAAAAATGAAGTGAACTTTTAATATTCTACTTTCATATCGTCAGTATAGAATAAGTTGAATTTGTAGTTAACGATAACACAAAAGTGATAACGCGGCAAATAATTTGTATCTGTTAGGCTCACTGTGACTCCCTGTAGTTATTTGTTTATTGTTATGGCAAGTCAATTTTAAAATTTCCTGTAATAACATTATGTACCTTATATCGATATTTTACACTATTAGCATAATTATGGTTATAGTGTTTTCAAGTTTTGAAATAAAAAATTTTGGCCATCGCATTAGTGGATGTGTGAACTGGAGCATTGTCTTTCTTTTTCGCCAAATGCGATCTTTTTCCCATAATTTCATCAACTAAACGCTGCAATAAATTAGCATAATGTTCGCCGTTGATGGGTTTGACTTTCTAAAGATAATCAATAAAAATTAGTCCTGTGCGCATCCCAAAAACTGATACCATGACCTTGCCGTCTTCACTTTCTTTGGACACGTTTCTGCCATTTCGGTCCACTGCTTTGGCTGTTCCTTTGTCTTAGGTGTGAAGTGGTGGACCCATGTCTCATCTATGGTTGTAAATCGAAGCAAAGATTCAGCTTTATTGCGGTAATACATCGCCAAACACTCAACTGAAATATCTTCACGACGCTGTTTTTGATCCATTGAAAGCAAGCGCGGCACCCATCTTGCGCACAGCTTTATCATCTTCAAATCTTCGGTCAATATTCGATGCACAGCACTTTTTGAAATGCCTATCATTAAAGTTAGCTCACGCACCTTCAGCCGACGATCATCTAATACCATTTTGTGGGCTTTCCTTACAGTGTCTGGCGTGAACACCTTAATTGGTCGACCACTACAGTGTTTGTCTTGGCAACTGGCACGGCCTCGTTTAAACTCTACTACCCAATATTTTGCAATCGTAAACGAAGGAGTAGACTCCCCCAGAGTAGAATCTAACTCGACTTTAGTATTGGTTAGAATGTGATCTTTCAGACCGGAAAGAGACCGGAAATATTGAGTTACATAACCAATTTTTTCCATGTTTACAAATTCACTGAGATCGTTTACATTTGACAGCTCAAATAAAAATACTAAACAACGTGGCGTCTTCAAACTTGAAACATATGTTTTATATTGTTGCCACTTTTCACGAAAATATTTTTTTTTTCAAACTGCTGGCACCATTTATACGTCAGGCCGGCTAGTTTTGGGACCGCCCTCAAATAATAATCATAGACCCAAATGGAAAGGATGTAAGGAGAACAGAATGGTGAATAGAATTTTGGATATTGCTAAATTCATTCATATTTAAATAAAAATTTGTTCCCAAAATTCGTGCATATTACACAGTGCAACACAATTTTCGCCAAATTATTGCGCTAAGCGAGCGTAATAAAATCGATAATAAGCAGAACTGCTGTATACCTGGACTATTTTCTTAATCTTGCTCGTTTTTGTGAAAAATAAAGTAAAGAATCAAAAATCAATTTTCCATTGAGTCATTTCTTGTAACCACTGTGTTCAGTGAAATTTCAAAAGGATTAGTTTTATTGGACAAATAAATGGCCTTTTGTAAATTTAATAACTTCCTTTTCATTCTTTAGGCATTGCCGAAAAACGTTCTTAAATATGTAGCTGGTGGTTTGAAAATTCTTATAAATTTACTATGTAGCGGATTTTATTAGGGGTTGCCAAAGATAAGACTCTTCTTTCTTCAAATTTTCTCCGTCGTTTTAGTTCTTAGTAAAAGAAATTTTGAAAAGTGTATCAAAATTTTTAAGGTTTTACATAAGTAAAAATTATACAAACATATTGCTCATTTCTTTGGATTTGATTTATCTATTTCAATGTCTATTTTCATACTTTTCCAAGACAATGCCATGAAACCTGCATTTTTAAATGGTTAAATACTGTCCCATAATATTCTAGAAGCATATTGTAAAATAAATTTCAGAAGAGATTGCCAAAGATGGGATTCCTCCACTTTTTAGTGTCACATGTCCTCTTTTTAATAAAATACGGAACTTAAAGGAAATATATGCCCATCTTCGACAATGTTCTGTTTATATCAGAAAAACACTTTGAGTAGTCTTGTAACCGAAAGGGCTACTGCTTGTTAGAATGACGTTATTAAACTGTAGGTCCGTATGAGTGAGTCTAAAAATGGAATTCATGAAAGTCCACCGAATGTGAGAAACGCTTCCATGCTTCATTTAAGGGATGCAAGGAAATAAGCTTTTGTTCGTTTCATTCTGTAGCAGTAACTTACATTTTGGAGCAGATTTCGCGGTCTCATTTTAAAAAAGAACAAAACAGATTTTTAGAAACAAATGATAAATAATATCTAAAGTTATTAGCAATATATTTCATGAACAGAATATGTAAGAAATTGTCCAATTTGGTTTAATTTTCTAAATTTTAAATTGAACATTCATTTTTATTGTCTTCGACAATTTCTAATGAAATTCATTCATATAAAATCTAAAATATCAAATATTCTGGGAAATTGGTCTTTGTTACGTTTTACAGATGATGTATAATCACAAGAAGCGGGTCATTGTAACATTTGCAACAGAATTTTTAATTTATTACGGACAACATCCGACAGGCTCATCCAAACTTTGGCGGTCTCGATTTGGATATACCACCAATCTAATAGCAATGCTAAAAGCTCAATTCAGCATATTTTTCAATTATTCAGGAAGATATATATGTACAGATAAATATTCTAATGATTCACATTAGATAGTGAACCCTCCACAAATCAGAGCGCCGGATTTTTTTTCGTACAATCGGTATAAAAAAACCTATACCCTGTACGACTTTACTGATAAACTTAAGTTAAAATATAGTCGCAAAATTTTTGGAATTCAGTCATTAAGTTTAATCTAGTATGTAGTAGGATAAATTAAAAATTTCGTTTTAATATAATTGATTTCCCTTTTTAAGCAACAGCTCCCGTAGTCTTTAATTCCTGGTGATATACGATTTCTCAATTGAACAACTTCTATTGGGAATAACTAGTCCAATTAAGGGTTATCCATTTAAGCGTTTCCGGCAAGGCAGTCGGCTGTTAAATACCTGTCATCGAAAGTGTTGTTTATTTAGCGAAAGTTTTGCAACTTACGACTGAAGAATGCGTAAAAATAGTTAAAACTAACAATTCAAAATGGCAATTCAAACGTGGGCGGTCTTCGTTTATTATGAAGTGATTATGATTGCCGTAATCAACCTAATGAGCCAGAAATTGGCAAGACTATAAAGAAATTTGAAGAGACTGAAAGCTTTACAAATGTGAATGCAATGTATGCAAATACCGCTTCTGTTAGTGACTTTCAATTCAGAAAGCGGCATGATAATCGACTTTTTTTGGCCTGCAATTGAAGATTATAAACTGAACGACGGTGCCACGAGCCACACAACACGACCAATTTTGGCTTTATTGCATGCGATGTTTCCAGAAAGCATAATTTCACGCTTTTGTGACGTCAATCAGCCGCCAAGATCATGCAATTTGACGTCGTTAAACTACGTCAAAGACCGTGTTTGCCTGGATAATCACCAAAAGTTGGAGCATTTGATAAGCAACATTCGTCAAATTATCGCCAAGGTACCGACCGAAATGTGCGAAAAAGGGATCGAAAGCTACCTTAAGAGGATCCACTGCTGCAACTAATCTAGAGTCGATCATTAAAATTGGCATTGGCAATTAAATGATAATGGCAATGAAATAAATGTTTCATCGAAATCATAGTTTTATGTGTGTTTTCTTTAACTTTGCTTTTGAACCCGAAAAATGGATAACCCGTACTAAAGAAAACTAGACGAATTTTCTTGGACTATTATTTGCAGAATAAATCATGTTATAAATTCTGGTTCAGTAAAAACGTGTGCTCAATTCAATGAAATCTCCCTGGCAGCTGCTTTTCCCTTATGTTAGGGTGACTTATAATTATTAAATTTAAGTGACTTTACAAAATTTGAATCTGTTAAGTATAGCGATCCATAAAAGAAGAAAGAAACAAGCTTGGAAGATACATTTATATGGGAACTATATCAAAAGTAGGGTCCCGTTTTGGTTGGCTTATTAAATGTATTGATTGTACTATCATGCTATTCCCACTGGTTACTTAATTAAGCATAGTTTTTACAGTATAGAATTGCAATTGAACCTTTTACTCCAAATCAGTGATAGAATGCATTTCCAAACAAAATGCACAAAGATATATGAATTTGCAAAACAGCCCCATGCGACTTCAAACGAAAGTTTGTTTGAATCTTTTCCCTGCCCTTCCCCTGATTTGCTGAATTTTCTTGTGAGTAATACTGCCAATCAGAACAATATTCTCGATTTAGTATTATTATGAAACTAGTAATGTCTCTTAGAGTAAATCATATTTGAAATTAAACCACAATTGAATTAAGAAAATTGGACCATATATTTTAAATTTATTAATAATTTACCATAGCAGATCCTATCGCATGCGAAATATTTGTGTATTTTTTACGTGGAATCTGTGGCAATTATGTCATTATAAACCATCTAAGAAATTTAATAACTTTATTCCAAAGTTATACTTTATTCTTTGAAACTAGTACACAAATATCAGTTGCCATGTTTCGGAACAGAAATGACCAAAACCATTCAATATGAACCCGCATCGAAAGAAAATTGTTTTTGGATTAAAAACCAAAATATTGCAAACAAAAAATCGCTAATTATTAAGTTCTAACACTTTAGCACTTCAACTAGTTTTGACTTCACAATACTAAATAAGCTACCCCAACATGGGTGCCGATTGTGGATTGGGAGGAGTAGGTAATTCTCTCTTTTAATAAATTATGGAAATGTGCTGGAACATTTTGTTTTTTTTGAATACAACTTTCTTGTTATGTCATCCAGCTACCTTTAGACTTTAATAGAATTCGTACCAGAAAATTTTCAGCAAGAAGCAGTCAAAAACAAATATGAATTACGGCCTTTCTATAATTGATGTGATATTTGCATTCCACAGTATCATATAACTATAACAGTTTGTCATGGCAAAGAGGTTGGTATATAAGGGTCCTAAAAAATGGTATCCACCAAAAAAAAGTCAAACTCCTCAGTTTTGCACAAAAGCCCCATACATTGTACATATTGTAGACAACATTTAATGCAAATCCTGTAGCCGCTAGTGGCAAGTAATCAGCGGCAACTACCAGGTTGACCCCGCGGTGAGCAACATTTTTATTGAAAATGTGAAAAAATTATGTTTTCACATCAAATTATCTAACTATAGACACTGTCATCACTTCAATAAATTCAAACAAATTTTGTCTATATAATTATAGCCTTCATTAATTTCAGTGATTTATTTGTCAGCAAATTAATCTTTGCCTTGTATTTATGTATCAATAGGTGTTATAAACCCCGACAAAAATCCATGCTATTAAACTTTGCTATTTTGCCATGCTGATCTCCGAAAGAATATATATCTCATCATAAAACAATACACTTTTTGTTCATTTAATTGCTCCCTAATCTCTTTGAGCGGAAATTATAATAATGAAGAAACAAAAGAAAAAAAAAAAAATATATATATATTGCTCACCATTGAGAGAAAAAGAAAAGCCGAGGCAACAAAAATATGACTGAAAGTGATAAATATCACTGATGAAGTCCACCCAAAAGTGACAAATTAATAATAACTTGTATCGTAAATTTCAAAATGTTTCGTCCAAGACAGACAGACGGATGTGAGCTGGTATATTTGATGTTAATGTTATTGTGGTTTGCGGTGTGAACAATTTTATATTGTTCTTTATTTCGACCATGAGGTCGATGTTTATAAATTTGAGGATGATTTTGATGACGATGACGGTTCTGTTTGTTTGATGAAAAATAACATAATCCTTTGTGTGGGCTGTCTTGATAGGATCACAGTTGTCACAAATTGGTCTAATTCTCTTGAGAGTACATAAATAATATCAGGATTCCGTATAACATTTATAATGTTATTCGTAATATTCCAGTATTACTCGTACTGAAACTATAAAGACTTTCAACAGTACGATCGATATTGTCAAATATGGATCAAAGAGTTTACTTCGTAAGTGTCAAGAAAGAGTGCATAAATAATGTTAGGATTTTCCCTTAACTGTTATACTATCGATACTGGCTCGAGCATTAGTCATGTTGTAATATTTTAATTACTTTATTATATATTGCAACATTCCAGTATTAATAGTATATAAAACGATATTACAGTCCCCAATGTGTGTCTACACAAATATTAATTATCATTCGTCTAAATCATATAAATATTAGTCATGGTGATTTCAAAATATGAGAATTACTTTGGTTATAATGAACGACATCAGATGACGTGTGCAAATTTAAAAAGTTATACAGATGTTGAGGTTTGATTACAAGAATGACAGAAATGTGATTTATATTCATCCTTCTGTTGAATCATCATTAATTGTATATGAACATATATATGAGAGTTGCACGACTACGTTGCCTTGCTGTCATTTTTTAGGGGAATCATTTTTGGAATTTAGGAGATATTTTTCAACTCTTGCAAATACCAGAACTCTGTTTCATAATCAAAGCTATCAATTTGTTGTAAAGTGGCCGTGAAAACACGTATGTCTACGCCATCATAATCAAAACTGGCTAGTGTAAAATTCTGCTAAATTTAAAAAGCTTCAACTTTAGTTTTGAGATTTTAGAATTAATAATTCCAAGTCAGAAGTAAAGAAAAAGCAGATGAATTTAATTGCTAATGAAATTTTATTATTTAATGAAACAGAAACCGTGCAGTTTCCACTAAGTTAAGTATTTTAAGTTTTTGTAAATATGTGATCCTATAGTATGCCTACTTCGGCTCCCATGAAATCTGCTACAGCCCTGTTCTTAAACTTCTGGTCCAACTTTAACTCTATAGCTTTGCATTAAATCCCGATTCATCAATTCGCCGTCGACCTGATTAACAAAACCTGCATGCATATGCATTATTTTAACATTTTGTCAAGGATAATAATAACTGGAAATACAGTTGTGGGACAGAATATGAAACAATAAAAAAAACAATCCACTGACATATTTAACACTCTTTAGTGATATTCGGGATTGGCCAATATCGGATTTTATATCTTCATGACGAATCTTATCATCGTCTATAAATTCCTATATAATTACTATGACTTTCAACAAGACATGTTCATTTGAAATCACATAAAATAAATATTATGTGTCCCCGACAGTCGTAAAAATATTGTCGATCTGATCATATCATATCCGTCTGTGTGTCTATTAATAGCCAGAAGTCATACAGACTGATACAAGAAGCTCGAATTTTACGTAAGGATTTCTCATCATTATAAGCATATTAAATCGGAAATAGTACCAAATCGGTTCAGTAGGAAAAAGCTTGCTCAACAAGAACTGTATTCACCTCCTAAGAAAATAGACATATTTCAAATTCTTTTTAGAGATACTGAAAAGAATATGTAATATTTTTATATACAGTATTATACATTTTTCTGTTTCAAAAGTAAAGTTAAATAAAAACACATAAAGCTGTGGTTTCGATAAAACTTTTGTTTCATTACCATTCTTAGACCTTGCCGCTATGTACGAAATACATTGTCGCTTAAATAACCGCTGCTGGATTGGTTGCAGCAGTGGGCAGTATCTCGGCGGTAACTTAACGAATGTTGGTTGGGGATTATCCGCGTAAACATGGTCTTTAACGTAGCCTCACAAAATAGTCTAATGGCGTCAAATGGCGTGATCTTGATGGCCAATTGACGTCGCGTAAAAACGTGACGTCTTCTGGAAACTTCTCATGCAATAAAGCCACAATCAGTCGTGTTACATCACGCTTGAGTCGCCACTTTTATAGTAAGTTTTAATTCTTTTTCACTGAATAAATAACATTTCAGATGACAGCTATTTAACAGCCAACAGTCCGGCGTTTTGAAACCCCTAAATGGATAACCCTGAATAGTATTTTTAAAAAGTTTTCCTAATTCTGGTAGTGGTTATTGGGAAAAAAAACTAAATATGCGATGTGTTAAATAAAAGGAATTGCGAAGAGAATGGAGGGGAATGGCGAAATCGGTTCAGTCGCAATTGGCACCAAATTGCTCTGGTAGGCAAAAAAAAAAAAAAAAAAATACGTGACAGTTTTTCCGAATGCAATGTTTTTTTCACAATCACTTTTGGTTTGTTAGACGCAATCACCGAGTGAGAAATGAGCTTCATCGAAGAAAAAACTGTTGGTTGATTAAAAGCCCACGTTTGAATCACCATTTTCTGTAGTCAGTTTTAACTATTTGTACGCGTTCTTCGGGTGTTAATCCATATTCGCAAATGGCAAACTTTTCACTAAATATATAACACTTCAGATGACAGATATTTAACAGCTAACAGCCTAGACAGACCGGCGGTTATGAAACCCCTAAATGGATAACCCTGAATGGTATTTTTAAAAAGTTGTCCTAATTGTGGTGGAGGTTATTGGAAAAGAAATAAATCAATATGTTATCTGTTAAACAAAGGGAATTGCGAAGGGAATGGAAGGAGTGGGGTGAAATCAGTTCAGTAGGAAGGACTCAATATAATTTTGCAAAAATTTACAGTTACAGTTATTCATTGATTAGGTGATGTATATGTTCGTAGCCAATAAATACCGGAAAACGCCATGTCAACTCATAAATATTTTAAAGCACCACCCTAAATGTAGATATAATTATAGATTAGAAAAAATATATATTTTTCCTTCAAAAAAACGGATGTTTTTGTCTCGACTGCTGATGAGTTGGTAATTTATATATCATCGTTGGTAATTTATATATATCATATCATATACCTGGTCTTCAAGAGACACAAATGGGATGAGTTGCTCTGGTAGGAAAAAAAAAGTTCGCAACATGAATCCACCACAAGAGATCACACATCAAGCATCAATCGTATTAGATGGTATGAGCTGGGGAATTAGAAATTTGAAAAATTACGAATTTGGCAAAAAAAAAAAATAATCTTCTGTTTACGGATATGTACAGGATGGCGCTAAAATCGTG
>JAHXMU010000479.1:32707-58600 GCA_019455685.1 Philornis downsi | reverse complement strand
TTAAGGAAATTGACTGAATTGAAGCAATCCATTAAAACAATAATTGAGGCGATCCTGACTACAACCTTTCAGGCCGCAATGAATAATTTCCTGACCAGGTGTCACATATGCGTGAATGAGTATGGAGGTCAGTTACGGTTTATCATCTCCCAAACCAATTAGATATAAAATAAAATTGAATTTTCCATACATAAAAAAAATTGAAATCCATTGATAAAAAAAAGTTATTTGAATGTCTTATTGTAGCACAATTGGTAGGCCACCCTATATTAGAGAGTTGGATACGAATTGGTATTTCATAAATGGGTTTATACATATTTAAGCTTCATAGCTAATTCACATTTTCAAAATCGAAAAAGTGGCTTGATAGAATGATTAATATAAGCCAAACACTACCTAAAGTGAAAGTATTGGAAATGAAGTGAAAAGTAAACTGTTGTCTTTTACAAGCACAACTAATTTTTACATATTTTGTGATATAATAATTACTATTATAAATATTTTAATTTGGGCTAGACAAACATATCACAGCTACAAGGCGATGTGTTAGTTAATATGTAAATACCAAACAAAGTTTATAAAAGGGGGCAGTTTCGATATTCAGCGAGTAATTGCACATCTTTCCACAACAAGTCATGGAAATTCTGGAAGCAAAATTGTTATATCAATCTCGTATAAACAAGAGAGATTAATAATATTTAATTCAAGATATGATCTACGTTATAAAAATGTGTGATCAACTTAAGGCAACAATATTTTTAAAAATAGCTTATGTGCATTTTAATTCAATTGCATAAGAATATATGAACATTTTAATTAAATTTTATCCAAATGAGAATAATTTATTGATAGTCATCCCAGGCACTGGCAGTGTGTCGTTAGTGTATAGCATTTCTTGTGGAATTTAATTTTCTAAATAAAAACAACATTAAAAAATCTATTAAGTTATATTTTATCTAATGCGGTTAATACTTTTGGCATTGGCCACAAATTAAGAAAAATATTTCACTCTCAGAAAATACAGCATTTTGCCAGAGGTTAAAAGTTCATCTAATATATGTGTTCTGTGGGCAATATGTTTGCGTATTTTACTACTCTTGTGCTCGTTTTATTTCATATCTAGGAGATTTTGAACTAATTTTAGAGATTCTTGGACTTTTATTGCTTAATGCATATACATACCTATGTATATATGTACGTACAGTCGGCTACATATTCAAAATCTCATAAAATCATATATTGCTTGTTTGTTTTAAAAACTTTAATTAATACTTTGTTGTGCTTCTTTAAAAAAACGTGCTGAAATCTTGATGTTTATAAAAAGTGAATTGTATTTGTTTGAGTTTGCAGTTATGTGTGGGTATAAGATTGCCCCGAAAAAATTTTTGCAAAAAAGTTATTCCTTAAAAAAGGAAGACTGATATAAAGGGGTTAGCAAAATTTTCCACCACTAATTTTCCGTTCCCCGAGCGGGTTCATTTTTAATTCACCATTATAATAAGGGGATCTTTAACTCACGTTGTCAATTTTATTCCAGCTTTGTGTTTTTAGTGAATAGTTCTGATATGAGTAGCCGCATAGACTAAAAATTTGTTAATGATTGTAACAGACAGTATCGCGATTAGCACACCATAGCCATGTTCATAAAATCATGGGTTAGAAATTAAACGTCCTGTCACAGTCATCAGTCTATTATTTGAACAGCAATCACCACGAAAACCTCGAGCAGATGAAAAGAAAAATAATAAAAATGAGAAAATACGTCTCAAAACGGTATTCGAAGTCATCATTACAGCTAAGCTTCAAAATGCTCCAACTATAGTCGGTGTGCAGGACCACTATTGTATGGAGTATCAGAAAGAGATGAAGTCTACATTTTTTTGTACGAAAATGTCCCGTTTTGAACCGAATAGGTGACATATGCTGGAATATTTAGTTTACTATTTTTGATTGCCATGAGTAGATTCAAAACTTTGAGAACTGCGAATTTGACCTCGCAGACGAAAAACTTTGCGAAACACTGAAGACGCAGAATTGAGGTCATAATTGACAGATGTATGCCAAATGAAAGTGCTCTATATGCAATTGCACAGCATTGGAAATCATTGGCAATGATAAAAAATGGAAATATATTGGATCCCATAAAAATTACTGCCAAAAAAATTTTGAACGTCGATTTCACCGCTTGTAAAATACTGTTTGTAGCGGAAATTTATTTTGTATTAAATAGCCGTTGGTGATAAAAAAATTGATCTACTACGATAACCAAAAAAAGAGGATTCATAGCAAGCCGAATATTAATGGAAACTCATGTTGTATATTCAATGAGATTTATTTGGTGTCATGTATTATG
This sequence comes from Philornis downsi, assembly GCA_019455685.1. NCBI lineage: Eukaryota > Metazoa > Arthropoda > Insecta > Diptera > Muscidae > Philornis > Philornis downsi. Next base: position 56,247 of record JAHXMU010000479.1, on the reverse strand, counting down.
AATTAGTCAAACACACCGAAGCCATTACTGGGGTTCTCTAGCAAACATAATTGATGAGATAAATGGGACCAGTAATCAAGGAAAATCCTTAACCCTGCTATTCAAGGCATTAAAAAATTACCCTGTCATACATTATCGGGTAGGTTTCGGGGTCTACTCTAAAGACTTAGTGCTAAGTATAGCAAGAAGACTACCTGATCACTGTAATGTTTATAAGGCCGAAATTTTGGTCATCAAGTAAGTAACAGAATGGCTGAGATATAACCCCACCGTGGGGTTAACATATTCTCTGATAGTCAAGCTGTTATTAAACCCCTGAATTTTGTCTTCCAGAATTTAACATCAGCCCTGAAATGCCGCAGATCTCTTAACGAGATGGATCGACATTTCAATATTCACCTTATGTGGGTGGCGGGCCACAGAGACATACCAAAGGACCTGCGGGCAGGCGGACTGGCAAGAGTAGGGACAACCTTACAGACTTCTACAAAGTTGGAGTCCGTGAGCATGCCTCTAGCCACTTGCAAGCTCCTACTGCGAGATAGAGCATATTTAGCAACAAACGGTACATGAGAGTCTATCCGAGGCTGTAATAAATCCAGACGTGATGTGACCTCGCTTAGATCTGAAGCGTTCACACAAACTGCTGTCATCATGACGAGACACTGTCTGATTGGAAGACATGTAATGAGACTGAAGGTTGCGACTAGTGGCTTCTGCAGGAGCTGTAGGGACGAAGAGGAGGAGGAGTCCATAGAACACCTTCTCTGCAATTGCCCCGCCCTGGCGGGGATCATCACTGGGCTCTTATTTCTTTAGGGGGCTCTTCTAGAACCGCTTAGGATGGTTTAACGGGGAAACTACGGGCATTAATATCTCTAGTTTCCATGGTATCACATTAGACTATACCGTCTAAGTGGGTCTGTCTATGCAGACTGCCGCACTGACCTAACCTAATCTAACCTATAATAGTGCTCTTCCAAACATTCCAGCGTCGGTCAAAACCTATTTGGAACGCTTCAAGTGGGAAGTCCACCCGATGCATTTACCAGACACTGTCACTTGCTGACCTCTCTGAGCAGGACTTCATGCCATATGAAGTAGTGAAAATTTTTTTTTAAATTGTGGAAAGCCTCCAAAGTCTAAGCTTCCTATCAACGCAGTATTCGTATGCTGCCAGAAATTTTTTTCTTTGTGTTTGTTGAATCTCAAGCTCTTTTAAGCTTTTTGGAAAGTTTGATTCAAAACAAAAAGTTTCGGAGAAAAAATGGTAGTTAGCGATGGACAATATTTTAAAGCCTTTTCACTTAAAAGCTTTTTCCTACAAAACTACCAATTTTGACAAAACTCGGCGGAGATCTCTTTGCACTCCCTATAAAAGAATTATGTTAGTTATATAAAGATTTTAGCAGCATTTTTGATAAAACTTGAAATTCAAAAAAAAGGTAAATTACGAATTAAATTAAATTATTACGAAAGGAAAATCATGGAACGCTTAAGACATTTTGAAGAGTCTGTTTGACCCAATAGGAGTTGTGACAGAATAAATGTTCATTGTTTCTAATATTGTTGAAACACTATTATCGGAGCACCTTCCAGCGGATTAAATAAGCTCTGTAAATCAATTTTGTGATATTTCTTAATGTTAATTTCGAAACAAATTTAAATTTTCGAGTTTTCATAAATTTTGTATTCGATAGATAATGATATTATTGTGTCTGTATTTTATGGATGGAATTTTTGCTAAAAACTTTATCCAATTTAGTCATATCTCATCTTTTTTGCATTCCAACTAGCTGCACAATTATTAATTAATACAAAACCTTGCAAATATCAAGAATCACTAAAAGCCCTTTTATTCAGTTGCAATCTGCACTAAATTTCTGTGAAAGTGAATGCATTAAGACGTCATATGTAAGTACAAACACATTGCGTCCAACGGTTTTTTCAATTGCCAGTGGCCATCATCATTATCGTCAACAAACATCTGTGCACCATTGCCAGGCAAGAGTAATGCATCATCGGTCGCCATCGTCAGTACTTCCATTCACTCTGCACTAATGACCAGACTAACGATTGATCGATAGATCGTTGTTGGGCCACGGTAATTATTTGCATTGTTTTAGTAAATTCGTTTCTTTTTTTTTAGATTTTTTTAAATGAAACTGCGGGTATGTGTAAGAAATTCTGTTTTTATTTGATCACGTAGGAGGTTGCTGTCGACAGTTTTAGCGTACGATGTATGGCAGGATTTTGCATATTTCAAACGAAAATTTTACTTGCACATAATGGCATTTTGCACTTTGTGTTTTATATATGTATGCAAACTATACAGCCATATAGCGACGTAAAATATTGGCTTTTATTCAAAATATTCTTTTGTGACGAAGAGGATAATGATGATGATTTTGCCACGCTCGAGTGCAGGCACACAATTCATCACACGGATGCCATCGTAATTATTCGATAGAATTTCCTCCGTTGGCTCATGAATACCGAACAGGGCAAATTAGTAAATTGAAAAATCTCTTGTATTTTTCTCTTATTACAATTATAAGAGAATTTAGTTTAGTTTTTCTCATTCTCAGAAACAGCATTAATCCGATCTCTTCGATTTTCCATCATGCTGTCAGTTTTTGGCTATTGGCCAAAATGAAACCATACATTTTGTCTGCTTCCGTATAATATTGTGTTCTTCGATTTCTTATAAAACAATTATATTTGTTCAGTTTTTGGTAGAAGCGAGATGATCTATTTTGTGTTCACGCTTTCATTCATTCAGTGTTTGCGTATATGGGCGACCGTAGTGATTGTCTTCATGATATATTGTGTATTAATTATATTTAGACGAATGTCGTGCTAGAGACATCTTAATTGTTCAGGGTGCCATCGATAACAAGTAATCGAATTTTATTTTAAGTAGACATTGAGACATAAAATATGTCTTTGTCTCATGAAAGAGCACTAAAGTATAGGGGGCAACCACACCGTCTAAAAAATGTGGAAGTAATAGAATTTTGATGCTGGCTCGGCTGAAATGAAACTTTGTAGTGGCATAGAAAAAGCACTGGCGTGTGTAAATATTAAGGCTAGGGCTATCCGGATACTATGGGAACTTTACAATGAAAATCATCAAGACTGTATTTTATATTCAATCGAATCGAAAGCTATGCAGATATTCATTTTGCTATGCGCTTACAAGAAAAACGATTTCACTGCAAGTTTTTTCTGTGTTCATCTTTTTCAAAAATCGCATTTGTGGGAATCTGTTAGAACTTAAAGAAACTCCCGAAAAAGAAAACGAATTTTGAAATTGCTCTTATTTTGCGAAATCTGTCTTAAGGACACAAAATAATCACAACAAAAAATGTGTTCTTACCAACATCAGTAACTAAAAATATATTATGTAATTTATCAAAAATTGTTACGGGACGGTCCCAAAACTAGGCGACTTGATGTAAAGACAGTGCCAGTAGTTTGAAAAAATAAATATACATATATTATTGGGAAAAGGTGGTCTCAACCTCAACCTCATAAAACATATGTTTTAAGTTTCAAGGCGCCATATTGTTTAGAATTTTTATTTGAACCAACAAAACAAAACGCTCTCAGTGAATTTTTAAACATGGAAAAAAATTTGTCACCGTCATGTAATTCAATATTTCCATTTAGAAGGTCTCAGTCCAATCAATATTAAAACCAAGCTAGATTCTACTCTGAGGGGTCTGCTCCTTTGTTTACGATTGTAAAATATTGGGTAGTAGAATTTAAACGAGGCCGTACCAACACGAACACGGTAGTGGTCGACAAATTGAGGTGTTCACGCCAGACACAAATTAAGAAAATCTAAAAAATTTTATTGAATGATCGTCGGCTGAAGGTACGTGAGCTGGCTAAAATAATAGGCATTTCAAAAAATGGTATACATCGAATATTGCTCGAGGATTTGAAGATGAAAAAGCTGTGTACAAGATGGGTGCCGCGCTTGCTTTCAATGGAGCAAAAACAGCTTCGTGAATATATTTCAGTAGAGCATTTGGTGACGTTCCACCGCTATAAAGGCGAATTTATGCGTTGACATATAACCATGGATGAGACATGGGTCCATCACTTCACGCCTGAGATAAAGGTATATTTAAAAGAGTGGACTGGAATGAAAGAGTAGTATCCAAAAAAGGCGAAGACGATTCCATCTCCAAGGATGATTTTTATTGATTATCTTCAGAAAGGCGAATATTATGCTAATTTATTGCAGCGTTTAGCTGATGAAATTTATGAAAAGAAGACCGTATTTGACAAAAAAGAATGTGTAGTTTCACCAAGGTAATGCTCCACTTCACACATCCACTATTGAGGTGGCCAAAATTAATTAAATAAAGTTCGAATTGCTTCATCGCGCACCTTATTCACCAGATTTAGCTCCCACGGGCTATTTTCTATTGCCAAACTTGAAAAATGGCTCGATGGTAATAGATTTCCCAAGGTGAAAAGGTGGAGTCTGCGGTTGATGGTTATTTTAAGGAGTCTGACAGTTCGTACTGTAAGCAGAGTATAGAAACTATTGAGTGCCGCAGGAAAAAGTGTACCAAGCTAAAAGAGGTTATGTTGAAAAACAAAGAACAATTTTGCCTACATTTTGTGTCTTCTTTGTTAGGTCGGCTAGTTTTGGGGCCGCCTTCGTATAAATTGTGAACTACATTGAAATTTGCAATAGGAATTGGGTGTGAATATGCAACAGAATAAGTACAATAATAATAGTGAATATGCTGTACGTTGTTCTAACTCTACAATAATAGTGGGTTGCATTGAGCTCTATAATCAAAAATTTTTTGCTTCGCAATTCGTAGTATTGTAAAGTCAAGATCGGATATTTATATTGACTCCACCAACAGTTATATTCACGTAAAATTTTAACTGAATTTTAATTATAGTACTGGAGAAGATTTGACTGTTTTTCTATGCGAGAATTTTTATTAATATAATGATAACATGCTGGCCTAGACCTGCTCTAAAATCACCAATTACAATTTTATCAAAATTGTTGGCGTTGTAGCCAAAAATATATAACAATCAAAAATTGTACGTATTGAACAATGTGAGTTTTGTACAACTTAGCTCAAGAAATGCTTCGCCTCAGTATGTTATAAATGGTCAGATAAGCAAACAAAAATGATTGAGCGCAAAAGTATTAAGAAAATCGGTCTTTTTGAATATCTTTAACATCCTGTCTGGCCTACGGAAGACCACTATAAAATGCATTAACAAATTTAACGAAAATATATGCATAACATTCGTGCCATTAAAGTTATTAATTTACAAGTTTGTTTGCACGTGTATTAATTTTAAATGAGACAAACGACAGTACAAAATTCACCAGCATTGAACCAAGATTCGCTTATGGCAACGCCATATGCCAATTTGCGGTATTACACTAACATAAGGTGACAGACAATATGAGTTTTCTATGTCTAAAGATTGTGGGGTTGTGAGATTTTCACACTCGCTTCACTTGGAAAATCTTCCATGCCAGATTTTTTAATAGACGTGATGTAATACTACCATTTATAGTAAACAGTGACAGTCCGCGACTATCGTTCGCTTGATCTTTCTTTTGGTTTGTATTGGGGCTCGACGACATCATCGATCCGAGCTTCTACAAACATGGTGGTGGCATTGCTGTCATCATATTAATTTCCTTAGCCCAAAATGATTGACGTGGATGTGAAAGACACATGGATTTAACAAGATAGAGTTACATGCCGATTTGAGGGCATGTTTATCTCATCGGTGATATATCACTCGTAACTTTTTTCATTCAGGTTTAAAATTTACCCATCGCCAATGGAAAATCCTTTACCATAATATCAGATTTTAGTGCATTCTTTATTTAAAAAACGAAACTATTGCAAGTAATTGAGTCGAAATACGTATTTTACCTTCTTTTTCACCGGGCTCTTGAATTTTTGTTTTATTTGGTGCCATGAAAATGGTCTTATGTGGAGCGCCCTGTTGCTTAATTAATCTGGTGTACTTTCAATGTCTGATTGACCAACGTCACGGATATTCATTAAATTAATACTACGCCACTGAAAGCAATGCTGAAGAGTAGTCGTAATGTTAACCAAAATCATTTTCTTATTCATGTCTTATGGTTTTTACGCAAAATACATATGAGAAAAAACTGTATCTAAAACTAACTCATGTAGTCATCTTCTCAACATCCCCAAAATTGTACACCCTGAATTAAATTGGTGATATCTCCAAAATTACACTCGCCCTAAATGTGATTGTAGTGTATAGGTATTTAATCAAGTTTCCATATGTTCGCAAAATCGACGCTTCTTACTATAGCTTTACAACCGGAACATTTCAGAAGATTAGATTTTAGTGCATTATTTATTTGGAAGACGACATTACCACGAACAATTAAGTCAAAATACGTATTTAACCTTCTTTTTCACCGGACTTTTAAAATTTTGTTTTATTTGGTGCCATGAAAATGGTCTTATGTGGAGCGCCCCGATGCTTAATTACTCTGGTGTACCTTCAATGTCCGATTGGCCAACGTCATGTGGTCTGCGACCACATGAATAATCATTAAATTAATACTTCGCCACTGAAAGCATCTCTATCGCTGTTAATAGACTTGAGATATCACTCTGCCGACATTTCATTATCCCATTGGTTCTCACCATATGTAGTTTTTGGGTGATTGCAGTTTGAAACTGATTATGAATGATTTATGTTACATATATGTATATCCTTTTGAATATTTTTCACGAAATACACTCTTTTATCTACTGAACAGTCCAGCAATAGTGCCAAAAAAATCGCGTATATGCTAAAAATAATGCAAACCACTAATAAGCACCACACAAGATAGATTACACTGTGATGATTGATATATGTTTTTCTTTTGCTCTGAAACGTTTGCTTTTAGCCAAGGTCCAGAGATAAAAACACATGTTATTTTTCATATATCACATAATTGTATATATTTAATATACATATTAAAATTTGACAATTCACAGTTAAACTAATAATTTAAACCGCAAAACTGTTCCATAAGCGATCATCGCCTCAACTAACGTCAACAATCTGTTGGTCCTGACAATCAGTACGGTGATCGCCATAATCATTTGTGTTGTCATTAGACTGCTGAAGAGATACACAAACCGACCTCCTCATTTATTCTCGTCGTTATTGACAATGAACAAATGACAACAATAAGTATATTGCAAAAATATTTAAGGTTGACAAATTCTATCAAATCGCACAAATTTTTAAATTGAAACCTGTCAAATCATAATGATTAAAACTACTGCCGCTGTCCACTGGCAAAAGAAGCACACACACACACACACACTTGCTATGGTGTTCTCTCTCTATATATGAGTAGATATATTTCTGATTTATAAACGTACGTCACTTTAGAAAAATAAACTTAACAACAATAGGTACGAGTATATTGCAAAAATATTTAAGCTTGACAAATTCCATCAAATAGCACAAATTTTTAAATTGAAACCTGTCAAATTATAATGCTTAAAACTACCGCCACCGCCCACTGGCAAAAGAAGTACACACACACACCTGCTATACTCGTATATATATTAATGCTCTTTCTATGTATATGAGTAGATATATTTCTGAAAATTTACAAACGTACGTCACTTTAGAAAAATAAACTTAGCTTTTCACAGATGCGTATGTTTGCAACGAATTACCAAATCCCCTTTTAAACATTTTGTTTAAGTAAAATAATGAGCATCAATGCTATGAGCGTTATTGGAAAGCGTGATATTATAATGATATTTTATATATAGAAATCTAAGAAGATAATTACTTTACATTTTAATATTTACATAAACTATTTGTAGAGGTGATGTTGCCGTCATGTCATTAGTGGAGCTGCAAATACTTTAAAGTTAATGTCTTTACAAACAGTAGGATTTTTTTGTCATTTATTATTGTAGATATTGATCACTAATATTAGTATTTTTCCCATAGATGTTAAACAGTACGAGAAGTGCGATGCCGTCTGATACTAAGTGTTATTTTTTACCAATTGCTAAAATAAACATAAAAATGTTCTCGTCATTAGTGACGCATCAAAAAATAGTATCCTACGTTTCACTAAATCGCGTGGGATCTAATGTTTACCACATATGCAGAAGTTCGCAAACATTTAATAAAATTATGTATTTTTTAAGAATTATTGCATCTTATCCCAAAAGTGTGTTTGTGTGTGTGTGTAAATGAAAATATCACTTGATACGCCTAAACAAATTGCACTTAAAAGTTAACGTATCAAATGTCTTTTAGCGAAACGAATTTCGGTGTCTCATTAAGACGACTGAGTTGTGGTCGTCTTCATGGTTGCTACCAGGCCGACATAATATTTTGCCAGATCGTATTGTGATCCCGCTCTTCAAAATAAGTTTTTGCTCATTACATTGCTTCTTAACTCTTGGCAAAATTTGACAAAAAAGAACCGATCGATATAGCCCATATATTCTTAGGATAAAATCTACCAAATTTTGCATATATAAAAAGTTCAGTAAACTTGGGTCTGATAATAAAAATAGACTACATTTACATGTTCCTATATATACTGATTTTTGCCACATTCAATCTTTGCTCTGATCTTTGCTCACTCCAAAAAATATTGGGCAATGATCATTTTAAAATTATTATAATTATTAAAATGCCCTCTACACCAACCCTGCGTTTGAGCACGATCTGCCCGATCGTTATTTACAGTGCACGTTTTTGTCAGTTCAGCTCAAGTTTGTTTTTGCAAATTTCTGTAATGGATAAGAATATCGAACAAAGAGTTTGTTTCAGATGAAAATGAAAATGTTACAGAAGGCTTATGGCATTGCCAAGTGGTACAACCTATTCAAAAAACGGTTAAGATGTGGTAAAAGATTTACCCCGCTCTAGTCAAACGTTAACGTCTTCAACCGAATTTAGCATCAGTAAAACGAAAGAAATAGTGATCAAAAATCATCATTTAAGTTTGGAAGAGATAGGCGCTGAACACTGTGTGTGACGAATCAATTCGCATCATTTTATATAACTGTTTGGGCATGAAATGCGCAGATGTAATTTTTGATAGACGGCTTAAAAAAGCACATTTGAAAGTTTTTATTTATCCTCTTTTATATGATACTCAGAGATAAAATGAAGCATATACATACATAGCATAGCATACCGTGAACTGCAGTCCATGGATGAAGGTATATAAACTTCGACCTTACGAATTATTAGGTATCCTTTTAATTCACAGCATGTCTATCCGATTTTATTTATAGAAAATATCAAATCTGTTAGGATCGGCGGCTAGTTTTTAAAGAAACTTAATTTTAACACAAATTAAAATACAAATTTTTCAGGTTTCTCAAATTTTTTTAAATAATGGAAATTTGAATTTTAATTACAGCCACTTCATTCATGAATATGTAGGGAAGCGGCATCAAAAAATAAAACTTCTCTTCTATGTCAACCCTGTGTTAATTTCATTGGTGATTACGCAATTTTTCACCATTTCCCTAACACAAGCTGTGATGAATACATATTAGCTTCGTTGGATGCACCTTTTTTGCTGGGTATCTTCCTTACATTGACTATGTAAATGGTACAGTAGAATGAAGTCAGTTTAAGTTATACATGTTCTAAAGGATTTTGTTCTGAATAATGTGAAGTTTTCGAACGTGTTTATTATTGGCACATCTGGTTGACTAAGCTTGACAACCTTATGCCATTATTGATTGGATGCAAGTCTTATACAGCAACAGCTAATTTTTAGTGTTTAGTGTTGACTTAGTAAAGCGAAAAGAGCCTTTCTTGCATACATATATGTAAAATATGATCCTTAAGTGTAAATTTTTCCACAATTATACCGAGATATTTTATCAACGCTGGAATAAGAATGGTTGAGCTCTGAAATGCTGATTGCTTGCTGAAAGGCTGATAAAATGAAAACAATATGGATTATATTTTCTCTTATTAACTTTTATTTTCCATTTAGAAAAGTACTTCAGTACCTTTCAGTGTCAAACTTGATCACTACAACAAATACATATATTATTGAATTCGAATATTCGAATAATCGAATATTACCACCTCATGTGTCTGTCTCATAATATCTGTCATGCACACTTCTCTGTCAAATTTCTTAATGAGTTAAAGATATGCCTGTTTTTTTGTCACCTTGTGATGAAAACTTGTTTAGTGTTAATGAACGTTCAACACCCATCCATGTACATCCATCAATACTAACTATCCGCTGACGGAGTTTATGTTTCTGTGTATAAATTTGTCCATAATTTTGAAAATGGGTGTTTATTTTTTTTCTTTGAATATGTATGTGAGCATTTCTCAAGGGAATCTCCCACTCATGGTAAACAGTTTTCTAGTTCAAAATGTCACAATTTCGTTAAGAATTACACAATAAATGATATTTTTGTTGTTTTCAGTAGTTTTTTTTTTTCCTTTTTTTTTGGATTTCCATTTCTTCTGTTTAACAGTGCCAAAAAGAAGTCAAATCACCCCAAAGAAAGCAAGAGAAAGAAAGAAAAACAAAAAACATGATCATTTTTATCTAAAATTAGTATAGTTCCACACTTTATTGTCATGTGTTGCACTATATTTAATAAGTGTGCTAAGTTAAAGATTCGCTTTGTTAAAACTACACAAATTAATTTACTGAAAAATTTCTGTTATTAAAAATTTAGATAGGCATTTGGATAGAGCATTAATTAACATTTAATTAACTTATCTTTATCAGAAGGTTATAAAAACAAAGTCATTTAATAACTAACATACTTTTGTAAGTTATATGACAAAAAACGCATCTTTAATTTGCATTATCTCTTTATCCTCTAAAATGTGATGGCATGTCTAGTACGATTCCTCATAAAGTACTGTACAAGGCGGCTGATAAATGTTGCTCTTAGAAAATATAATAATTTTTCTTTCTCGAACTATGCTGAAGGGGATTCCATTTCAACTCTGTGGGGTTTTAAATAGATGATGCAAGTTATCACATAATCAGTTCCATTGTAACGGAATTTCAATGAAAATTGCCCGATTAGCTGATTTCAAAGAACTTCATGCCCCGTTGTCTAACGAGATTTCACAAACATAATGCCAGTGATTTGAATTCATGTAGTTATTGCAAAAAGTATATGTACAGAATAAAACCAAAAAATTTGGATAATTTACGACATATCCATTAGAATGATAATTGAGGCAATTCCAACCGCAATCGTCATGGCAGTAGTGAATAATGGCATGAGTCAGTTATTTAAATTCAATTGTTTTTAAAAGCGATTACAAAAATTTTATACAAATATGTTACGTTTAAAACTAATGAAGAACAAATAGTTTATATGAATAAAAAAGGTTTTTTTCGAGCTTCTTAACGCAACAGTATTTATCAACTACTCTGTATACTGGTATATTTATACAAATCTAATTCGGTTCATTCATTGGTATTAGATAAAGGGCGCAATATGTAACCTAGAGTACTGAAACTTTGTACTATTCGTCCAGTAGGAAAAGCCTTGTTCATTCGAGAGCTAAAACTATTAGAAAAATTATTTTCGTTAGTTAAATGCGGCATGTAACTAATAAATATGGAAAAGAACCATTATAACCCGAATATTTTTGTAGGCAATTCGTTCATTCATGTAGTTATTGATAAATACTAGAAAGGACGAATTTTTACGGAAGAGGGCGTTTCAACACCCCCTGTTATACTGTATACAGCAAATCGCACTTGTTGCAAAATTTGTCCAGTTACACTAAATTTGTATTTGCAACAACCACGTTAACCGCGGGAAAAACGGAAGTTTTCTATATTTTTCTTACTTTTAAACTATTTATTCATTGGGTAAAAGTAATATACATATACTAACTAAAAGAACTACTATAATAGTGAGAGTGGTTATTAGAGTTTCTAGAAACATATTTCAGTTTGCGAAAAATGTAGTACAGAAAGCACGATGGGATTTAACATCACTATATTTTCAATTTCAAAAATTAAAATTAATCGACAGCTGTCGTTGTATGATTTCTTCTTTCTTCTACTACCTCTCACACCAATATAACCCATGTATTCTTAAGTTCATAACTTTGGTTCGGTTGCACTGAATTCAATCGGATGAAACACTCTTTAGACATTTGTTAAACTTGGCTCTGAGAATGGAAGTGGGCTGCCGATTTTTGGTTACTTTCCATAAAAATTGTAAGCAGTTCTCATAAAAACCTAGTGCACGGCCATCTTTTACAACCTCACAAATAACTTAGTTTAATTATTGTATTCCTGAGTTAATATCCTTCATTCAATTGCTTTATATTCATTTAGTTTAATATATTTAATTCTGAAAATGAAAATAGATCGCACTACCAGACTCTTTACCGTACTTCCCATAAAAATTTACCAATTTAGGCAAAATCATACATAAATTACCTACAGAACAATATGATCGCAAAGCTCATCCTTCCAAATTTTGTTCAAATACCGTAAACAGGAGCAGAAATATTGGATATTTAATTTATGGTTTGTATGGGAGGTACCACGCCCCATTGTCCAATCCCGCCCATATGTGCAGTAGCACTTAAGATATGTACACCAAACCTACGCACCAAATTTTGTTCAAATACCGTAAGCACTAGCAGAAATAATTGATTTTTAATTTTTTGTATGTATGAGAGGTACGACGCCCCTTTGTGCAATTGGACCGAATTGTAAATCTAAACCATCCCGGTCACTACCCAGACGGATATACAAAAATTTATGCAAAGCGGTCCAGCCGTTTAGGAGGAGTTCACTGACAACGCCCGTACAGTAGAATTATATATATTATTTCACTATAATGCTTGAACCTTCCCATTATGTACGAAATATTGGATTGGTTGAAGCAGTGGATCCTTTTGAGGTACTTTGCGACCACTTTTCCGCTCATTTTGGGCGGTGTCTTGGCGATCACTAGATGAATATTGGTTTTCAAATGTTTCCACTTTTGAGGATTATCCGCGTAAACACCTTCTTTGACTTAGAACCACATAAAAAGTCTAATGGCGTCAAATCGCATGATCTTTCCGGAAACTTCTCATGCGATAAAGCCAAAATCGGTCGTGTTGTGTGGCTCTTGTTAAAACCATATATCGTCCAATTTATAATGTTCAATTTCAGCGCTCTAAATCGAAATTCGGATTATCCTAATAGAAGTGGTATTTTCGGCAGTGGCGATAATGCACAGGCCTGACCACATCTGTAACACTTCCAGTCTCTTCAAATTTCTTTATAATCTTGCCAACTCTTTGCACAGTAGGTCGATTATGACGACCATAATCACCCCATAGTGCACGAAAAATGGCAACCTTTAGATCACCACCTTTGTAGTATGTATGCAGGTACTTATCAGCTGACAACCTTGAAATTTTTGAAATTTCTAAATGACATTTTTTATAGTGCTAGTTATCTGTTAGGTATAGATTTGGACACGAATTTAATTTTCTACTTTTTCAAGTTATTATTGTTTTTCAGAACAATTGGATGCTAATTCAGCGATTTTCATTTTTTGTAGTGATGTTCTGATGACCAATTTTGATAAGACTACTGATTTCATTCATGGAATTCGATATTTTGCCAACTATTCAAGATATTTATACGCCATTACGTGCATTATACGTGCAGCCATTCTGCAGGGTATACAAAGATTCGGCTTGACTAAATTTGGCGCCTTTCCATTTATTTTTGTATTCGCGTGATCTCTACGTAGCGTTCCTAATCATCGTCTTCGTTGATTTTCTGGTGGTGCGTAAGTGTCATCACAAAATTATAATAGACAGCGACGCAGTGGCATATCAGACGTCTATATATATCTTTATTATATTCACATTATCCAAACATACTATATATGAATGTACGCACGATTTTTCAACATGTTTGAATGCTCCGTATGATTTTCTGATTATTTACCACATTAATGACTCGTCGCAGACGCATCACATTTGTTTTGTGAAAAATGATTTTGATTTCCTAGTCATGTGATTGAATTTTCTTTGAAATTGATTTGCTTGAGTAGATAAACTAAATATAATCAGCTAAACTATTTACAACTGCTAAGCGATTATAATTTTACACGTGATATTCTTTCTCTAAGGGAATATTATTGCGATAATATATGGTGCAACGAATTTATTTTTATTAAAATATTGTGTATTTAGCAGTAGCTTGAACAGTTTTGCATACGACACACTATGTAGGGTAATTTATGGGGTGATTATAAAATTCTTTTCCTATAATAAACTTCGAACGATGACATTTCGTTTCTGCGAAATTGCCGCCCTTGTCGATGATGTTGATAGCTTCAGCAGAAATAGTGGAGCAGATAAGTGTTTTGTGTTAAATCGGTAAAATTTAGATACACCACGTTTCTTTTACTAATTTACAATAAACATTTGAATGAATGCTTCATTTTGATCTGTCTGTTTTAGCTTCATAAATCGTCGGGTCGATGATATGCTCATCTTTCATCTTTCGCGTTTGTCTATTTAACATAATGATTGATTTATTTAGAATTTTGAGTTATTTGATGAAATTACATAAAATGATGGAACGAAATATTCGTAATAAATAAAATTAAAATTCAAATAAACAAAACGAAAAATTTTTAAATTATGATTTTATATATTATATACGAGCCGGGTGAATCATACATGTACCCATCACTGCTTAGTCAAAAAGGAAAAAAAAAAATAGAAATGTTTTACTCGTCTGCTAAATCAACCTTATTGATATTTAGATAAACATTGTTATACATTATGTAAAAAAAGTAGCGAAAATCGGTCAATAATAAAACGGAAAATATTTATTGGTCATACAATACCATAGCGTCACCTTCAAAGTAGATCTCTTCCAAAATTACAGGGGTAGGCGATCGAAGTGTTACCAATTTCTAGCTACTGTAGCAACCAAATGGCTAATGATAGTGTGCTCATTTTTTTCTATTATGTTGTCAACAAGCCTACAGAGGCATACGTATTATATTATCGGGATGGAATCCAAACGCAACAATATTATTGCTGTGCCGAGGACGTATCCGTTTTAATAGTATTTGGTTCCGGCAAGATGGAGTAACTGCACGCATAGCCAGACCGATTACAGCGGAGCTCCAACAAACATTTCCAAACAAATTAATTTACAGAAACTCCACTTTCCGCTGGTCGCCAAATCCATCTGACATGATTGTTCCAAACTTTTTTTTTATGGGTTTTGACATAAAAGCCCAAGAGGTGTACAAAACGAAACCAAAGAATTTGACAGAATTGAAGCAGTCCCTTAAAATAATAATCAAGGCGATCGCGCAATGAATAATTTTCTCATTCTCAGATCAATTACAGTCTATCATCTTCAAAACCAATAAAATAAATTTAAATTTTCTGTACAATGTAAAAACAAAAATTAAATACTCGTACGCTGATTAAAAAAAATTGCTTGTATTATATGTTTGTACAGGGTGTCCGTCGGGAAGGTATACTACTTTGTTTTGCCGCCATTTTGGTAAACATTAGTCTTAGTAGGTCATATTTGACAACCGTAAAGTAGAGACGTGACAAATTTATTATGGAAAAATATTCGATAAACTAACGTGTTTTAATCTTTAAAACATTTTATCAAAATCAATCATCGATTACTGTGACGATGAGAAAGTTACGTGAGATTTTTGGGAGAAACAACGTGCCAACAAGACGCACTATTTATCGTGTAGTGAATGATTTCGAAGAAAGAGGGTCTGCAGCTGATATGGCTAAGCATGGACCACAACGTACTGTAAGATCGGCTAAAATCGATTTAATGCAAATAAACACATCACAACTTTATTTTGTAAATTATAACAAAAAGTTTCAAAAATTACATAATTGATTTAATGCAAATAAACACGTCACAACTTTATTTTGTAAGTAATAAAACAAAATAAAGTTGTGACGTGCTTATTTGCACTAAATCGGTTATGCAATTTTTTAAATTTTAAAAAGCACCTCCTTTGAATAGAGTACACAATGCCATGTTTTAGATATTAAGAAAATGTTGAATTATATGAATTATTTACAAGTTGAAACAATGTTAGAAAAGGTCGTTTGCATCCCCTGAATGGAATACTAAAGGGTTTCTCATATTCAATGGGCTTAAACGAAGATACTCAAGAAGTTCATTCAGGAAGTGTCGGGAGTTTATCATTTGCAAATTGTAGCTAAGTTGGCACAAATGTCCCATATACTTATGATAAGTGTAGAGTATTGATAAATTATATGTCACCCTAATTAACATTGAACATACTGCACTAGCAAACTCTCATTCTCATTAAGTTGTTCTCTTGTTTCAAACAATAACATTTAGTACTAAGGTAACAATACATTATATTGTCATCTTATTTTAATAAACTCATTAGTAAGCATTTGAATTCTGAAAACTCCACTTGTGTTTTTCATCATCACTACAATAAGTAAGGAAGAATTAAACAAAAAATTATTTCAAAAATTATTTGTAAAGGCTCATGGTAACAAGCTGTTGAAAATTTCGTCAGCATTTTGAATGATGATTGAAACTTTGTGTCTAAATAAACAACTAAAATCTGTTCTGAAACCCCGTTCACTCTAAAATTAACTTTCCGAACGGAATAAACATTAATCCAAACTCATTTTTACGAGTTTTATGACCAGTTTTTCTGAACATTTGTAGATCCATCAGAATTAACGTATAGAATCGATATAGAATCAGCAATAGGTCATTAGTTTCTCAAGTCTTCCAAATACTCGCAACAAATAATTATATAGCATATACCAAAGATTTAGCAGGTTAGCCGCAAAGTGTTTCATATGACAAACTTTCATTGAATAGTTATAAAATACATGTAAAAATTCATAAAACCCACCTGAAAAAATAGGCAAAAACACACCCATTGATAATATTTGTAATATTTCTTGTCGTGTAAATCACCATCCGAATTCGATATGCCGGGATATGGAACTGATACGCCTTGCTTTTTGTGAAAGTAATTTTTCAGAGCATACGTGGAGTGAATCCAACAGTACGTGTTGAGAACATCTTCAGGAATGTCTTTAGTGTGAACACAATCGATGGGATTACCAACATATTGACGAGTTGTTACGATAAGGGTGAAAGCCGTCAACATCATGACAGTAAAGGAGTAGTGTAAGCGGAAAATTGGCGAGTCAGTTTTAACGTAACTGACAGTTAAAATGTTTTTAAATGCCACAAATATGTCTAACATGGTTCATTGAGCGCACGAGGGCTTGCATCCAAAGCGAGGGGGGTGTATTTAAGATGGTCAACAAGTCTTTAGCTTGGGAGTTTAGAGGGTATAAATATGCAGTTAGTATTCAAAGGCGTTAGGAGCCCGAATCAAACATTTGGTTGTTGCTGAATATCCAGTATTATTTTCGTATTAATTCAAAAATTTGTTTGACCAGAAATTATATTTTGAACATCACATGTCTCAGTAGTCCTTCATTATATTCAAAATCGCCAAATAATTCACCAAACAAACAATATAGCCAATATAGCCAACAATAGCCATTGTTATTTGCATTTGTCTTAAAACAAACTTAAAGTTAAATAAAGAAAATTATAGAAATAAAAATTTCATAACCCACCTGAAAAAATAGGCAAAAACACACCCATTGGTAATATTTATAATGTTTCTTCTCATGCAAATCACCGTCAGAATTTCCAATACCCGGATAGGGTACCGACACCCCTTGTTTCTTGTGAAAATAACTTTTCAATGCATATGTGGAGTGTATCCAACAATAGGTGTTGAGAACATCTTCTGGAATATCTTTAGTATGAACACAATCGATGGGATTACCAACATACTGGCGTGTGGTTATGATAAGGGAGAATGCCATCAATATCATCACAGTTATGGAATAATGCAAACGAAATACTGGTGAATCGGTTTTAACGTGACTGACCTTTATAAGGTTTTTCAATCCACGAAATATATCTAACATTGTTCGCTAAAAGCTCAAGCACTCAACTGCACTTACACAAAAAGTGAAGGGAGGTTTAGAGGGTATGCTCCGGATTTTGAGTCAGTTTTGTAAGTGCTGAAGGGCTATGAGCTGCTCAAGTCGTTTTGAATTTTAGATTTTGCAGATTTCGAAAGATGTCTTAAACTCTTTCGGAATTCTTTTCGCTTAAGTTCAAGGTTATCTAAGTTAAAGTCTTAACTTCGTCGATATGGTCATCGATAATTTCGGATACTTTCTCTTTTTAGGAACTTCCATAGTTCCTGATCGTTGTGGGTACGCGCATATCTTTGATTTTTTACAACATTTTGCTGCACTTGTGATGTCACTTATCGGTCGTATTACATTTTTATGGCATTTTTGTTGTATCGTTGTCGTGGTTGTTGTTGATATTGTTATTGGCGTTGTATTTGTTATTGCATAATTTTTATACAAACACTTGAAATAGAATTTGGTAGAAAATATTGCGGCGTTGTAGAAGATAATATAAAAATTCGGTCGTTTCGTTTTTATGGATCTTTGCATTTTAATAAAATTTATTATTATAGGTTTTTGTTGTTGCTTCGATGTTGTTTCATTTGAATTTTTCTTCGGTATTTTGTATATTCTACAAAATGTAGGTAGATTTTATGCCACAGCGTCGAACTCACATTTTAATTTGTTCTACGGATTTGTTCTTCACAATATGTAAAAATTAATTAAAAACAGAGCAATATATAAGGCACTTTAATGCTCATTTGTTAAAGTTATTTTTATTATTGCTTGATATCACATGGTTTCAATAATTTTTTTTATTCTATTCAGTCATTATTGAGATGAAGTGCACATTTGGTATGCGCCTGCAGATTGCATTTTTTTATATTATGGATTAATTGTTGATGTTAATGTTGTTTGAATTCCTGTAGCAAAATTTGAAATGTTATATATGTTTAAAAATTTAAACAAATATTGATTTATTCTTGATAGGCCCCAAGTATTATGTTGTGTTATGTAGTGAAATAATTTTACAAGTGTATTTATAGCAAAATCGTTTTTTTTCCTTAAATGCTGTATTTTAAAGTGTGTATTATTTTTTTTCTCTATTTCAAAAATGTAGCGTATGAAATATTTTAATGGTAAATGGAGAATCAGGGCGTGATGTCCGATCATAGATCGGAAAATGGATATGAAAGCTATACAACTGTAAATTCGGTCATAGATTCATATCACCTGCATAGGAAGTGGAAGGGGATAAAAAACCTAAAATCATACTGGTCCCAGAAAAATTTTTAGGTGAGTACCAAGATGGATAATTTGTAACCATATTAATAGAATAAATAACTCAATATTTCAACTTTTTGACTGAAATGTTTCAAATATATCTTAACATAATTGAACCATTGAATTATATAAATCAGGGACATGGATAGTAGTTTAGTTCCTTTACGGTAAATTTTATTTAAACGTACTGTAAATTTTATTTAAACATACGTTAGAAGCCTAATTCCGATTTATATTCAAAACAAACTTTCATTTCATACATTAGCTCACATCCTAGTTGAAACCAAACCAGGAACCAACATTGGTTCAGTTTTTCTGTTAAGATATAAGGAAACAGATATTTGGATATGAGAAATTGAAACGAAAGTATAGTTTTAACCCGTTTCGTTTTTCAATCTTGATCAGCCCTTACAGCAAAAAGTGTGTGATTTGAGAAAATTCATTCTCATATCTATCAACTACCGTCCTCTATTGCTATCAATTATCGAATAAATAGTACAAATGTTAGTCAAATTCTGCAATGAGCCCATCTTTTGAAAACAAATTCCATTGGATCATATTCAGTGAGGTATTTTATGTTTAAACTCACAGGCGGAACATCCTGTTTAACAGCAACTCCGAATGCCAGTTTACTAAGCCTCGAGTACACTAAGTTTTCGTAAGACACATCGAGGTGATGGTTGTATCGGGGCTCGAACTAACGATGACATGGTCAACAATGGCGTGTTCAAGACATCATGTCATGGTATTTATCCGAAGGAAGTATTTAAAGTACCAAGCGTTTTTTATCTAAATGGGTTTCATAGTTTTTTGAGTCGAAAGGGCGTAGTCCGTCTTTCGGAATGGCTGACTGACTGGTAGACAAGAATGCTGCCATAAATCTCAATTGAACTTCTTGAAAACTGGCACAGCTTGTGGGCATTGCTTGTTCATAGCAGGGGACTTTAAAGTGTCTACAATGGCTCGCGCCTTCCGGTGTCTCCCAAAAAATTGACTTATTTTCCGAATGATGTGGCAAACTAAATTTTTGTTCATGCCCCTTCTTGTACTTCCAACACAAATAATCGATGTAAATTATTTATTTTTAGGTTCATATATTTTATCTTATTACACCAAAGTCAATCAAATTTGATACACCTTAGGCGCCTGCTAAAATAAGGTCAGAGAATACAAATGGCTGACATTGCTACTCCCGTTAAATATTTCCTTAGTAAATACTATTTAATAAACTCCAGTAACTTAATTTCTCAAATACCGTATTAAGTAACCACCAACCACCGAATAAGTAACCAATCTACTTCTGATACCTCCCGTGCAAGTGACCGACTTTAAACGTATAGGGTTATCCACTTAATGGCCTCAAAGCCGCCGGTCTGGCAAGGCTGTCAGGTGTTAAATATCTGTTATCTGGAGTGTTATTTTTACGCGTTTTTCGGTTGCTAAACGACCCATATTCGCAAATGGCAAATCTTTCACTAAATAAATAGCACTTCCGATGACAGATATGTAACAGCTGACAGCCTTGCCAGACTGGCGGCTTTAAAACCATTAAATGAATAACCCTATATTTATATTTAAATAAAATCGTAGAAGTAGAGTGGTTACTTATTCGGTGGTTGGTTGTTACTTAATACGGTATTTGAGAAACTAAGTTACTGGAGTTTATTAAATAATATTTGCTCGTACTGAGGAAATATTTAATTTACCAGAACGGGAGCAGCAATGTCAGCCATTTGGCAGAGCGGCGATTTTGGAGCCACTAAATGTATAACTCTGTACAACACATCGGTCTATACATAATATCTTTCCGATCATTAGTGCTGCAGAGCTTTAAGTAAAACTACTACTTGGCTGTTTGTAAACTATAGAAGGAAAAGAAGAATTTTGAGTGTTGATTGAAAGTTGCTTTTTGATGAGAAAAAATACCGATCGAACTCAGTAATATCTTGAAAAGCGTTATACTTAGTTACACTTTTCCGTCAAAAACGAAGTTGCACGGTCATCCACGATGAAGAAGGTGTCCGAAAGAAATGGGAGAAATGTGTCATTCTAAAGATAGTAAAAGGCAACGAACGTAAAGAAAAAGCTTCAACGGAGTGCATTAGGAAAGATTTCATCATTACAAGCGTGAACTAAATCGACAGCCCTGCTGTGTAGAAGTTCTCTGCTGAAATTCGTGCAAAGTGATTCAAACTGCACCAATCACTAGATAGCGAAATTGTCATATGACATAATTTCGGATCGTCTGAATAACGAAATAAAAAAAAATGTCTCCAAATGGTAAAATAAAAGACAATAGTAAAAGTGAAGTTGAAATTGATGTCCCATTACCTTTAGATTTGTCGCCCAGCGACTATCTGAAACATATGCCGCAATGAAAAAACAATTCCTATAACGATGAGTTTATTATGCAGATTATTTCTACGATGTTGATAGATAGATCCTTTTACAAAAGAGGCACGGAAATGATAGGGAAACATTGGGCTGATTGTACCACGCTTTAAGCCAACTTTGCTAATGAATAAGATCGCAACAAAAATGTTTTATTTCTTTCAGGGATATGTTGGTCGCTGTGTTATAAACTTCTGATTGGCTTTTGGAGCTTAACCGAGGTTGCTCTCGCGGTCAATTTGTTTTTTTTTCCTATTGCAACATCTTAAGACTATTTGCAAAAGGAAGTTTAATGCCAAAAACGGCATTTCGTACCTTTTCATATTCTCTGTTTGCAAGGTAGTGCGATTTGAATGAAAAAGTTTTACGGTGATTGGCTCTGTCATATGCTAAATTACAAATTGGCTCTTTCAATGATACAAGCTTGGTTTTTTCCCATCTGGATTCATATATAACATCCCTCGCAAAACATTAAATGTGTGTTAAAACTTATAATTCGCATGTTTGAAGATCCTGTTCAACAGAAAATATATCCATATGGATTTAGCGTAAATAGCACACGTTGTTTGCACATTAAAACACCTGTTGACGATGAAATTCATTTCAATACATGTTCGACAGTAATAAACATATTAATGTAGTCCATTCAATAAATGAACTTCTTAAAATTTTTCTGCTCTGAACTTTCTTCAACAACCCTTTTAAGCGAAAACGTGTGCAAATATACGTCTGTATTTCACAGTCCGTCCGTATTGAGTTGTAATCATCACACTGGCATCGAAAAGCGTGCGTATGTTGCGATTTAAACAATATTTTAATTGAAAGCATTGACTTTAGACTTTTTGGGAGAAAAATTTCAATTTACACATGCCCATGTTGTTGTTGTTGTTGTTGCTTCTGTACATATGTATACAAGTGTTTCTTATTGTTGCTGTTATGGCGATACACACATAACGTTTTTATCCATCTGCAGATATAGACAGACCACACTCTGCACTTCACAGATTCCCATGTGATTCATTATTGAAATGTATGAAAACTTATTTACTCGACGGGAGTGAGTGAATTGTATGAAACTTTTTATTCTTGATTTGTTTTACCGCTTCTTAGTTTGGCTCGGGTATTTTTGGTGGGATGGTGAGTTCGTTTATTTAGTTCTTTCGATCTTTTTTGTTTATTGAAATTAAATGTTTTTTTTCGCTTTTCATGCTGTTGTTTGAAATTGTTCTAAAAATATTTAGTATCTGGATATGTTTCGTTAAGTCTATTTTTGGAAAAGTCCAATAATTAGGACGGTTTATGGGTATTGTTTTGAATTACTTTTAATTTGGTATTGCTTAAATATGCAACAGAAGAAAAAATATATAAATTTTTAGGTAGCGTTTTGGCTCCAAAGCGATTCATGTAGCTCATTTCTTACTCTATTTTTTAGCTTCTTCTTTAGCTTAATTCGTTTTGTAAATGATGTGTAAATTATAATATTGTTTACATTGTCTAAGAATACGTTCCTAATATTCAGTTTATTTGTTGCCATGTTGCCTCGTTTCTCATATACAGTTCGGTCAATTGTATTAAGTTTGTTTTAAACTTGACATTAATGATATTTTCTTAAAATTCGATAGAGGTCAATTTAATTTAAAATTAATTTGACCCTCGTCAGAGTTACGAAAAACTAAATTTCCTTGTGAGTAATATTGTGATATTAATTGTTTGGTACATAATTAATCTAATTTGGAACTTTTTATGTATTTCGCTATAAACTTACGTGAAGTTTATAATGAAAATAGTGAGTGATTTTTCCAATATGTCTTAATAAAAAA